>AWUE01015369.1:0-90083 GCA_001974825.2 Corchorus olitorius
AAAAAAAAACGAAAAAGGAAATAAAAAACTAAAACATTTTTTTTATTTTGTATTTTTTCTTTCAATTAAAAACATAAAACCCAAACAATATTTAGAATAAAATTATAACATTAATAAAATAATTAACGGTCCAAGTCAGTTTTCCGTTAAGTTTGACGGCGAGTGTATTGCACTCTCCAAAAGGTTTAGCCCTAAATTGACACTTTACCCTTATTTGACACGATTTCGAAACGTTTAACCCCAAATCGACCAAAATTAAAAGGTTTTACCCCAAATTAAGCCAGAATTGAAACGTTTTGCCCTTAATTGAGCAATTAGCCTAAATTTAGTTTTCGAGTCCTTCATGAAAGTTGTAGATCATGGAACAACCTTTCAAGAGACACTTGAATCATCTCAATCAGACATTTGGAGCAAAAGTTATATAATATATTAAGTGGATCGTCTATTTCCCGTTAACCGAAACAACAAATTTTTCGGAAACATTTTTGATACTTGAAATATAAAATTTAGTTTTCGAGTCCTTCATGAAAGTTGTAGATCATGGAACAATCTTGTAATAGACACTTAAATCACCTTAATCGGATAATCGGAGAGAAATTATATAATATTAAATAGATCGTTTAACCAAACCACTTATAAATATGTTATATTATATTAAATTGCTGGAAAGTGAAAATTGCCCTTAGAAATTTATAAAAATAACGAAAAATCAATATTGAAATAACGAAAAACCAAATTAAATAGTAATCAAATTAATAAGATTAAATCTTTTGACTGGTTTTTGGTATTTTTATTTTTTATAATTATTGTTATATATATATATATATATATATTATCACCGAAAAAATTATATACTACTCAATACTCAAGATTCTTTATCTTGACTTAGAGACTAATAAATAATTTATTTATTTATATATTGTCAAATAGATTAAATTTAAATATAATTTCTATGAAATTAAAATAAGAAATTTTCAATGGAAATTTCATTCCATAAGAATATATTAGTTCGTTTATATACTAATTAACCTATGATCTTAATCTTCTGGCCAAAGGAAAAAAAAGCTATGATCTTAATCTTAATTAAAATTAAGTGTATAATATAATTAGCGCGATAAGCTTAATTTTTGAAACCATCCAGATAACAAGCTTTAGAATATGGTTTGCCCTATAGGACATTTATTTAAAAAAAAAAAAAGTTGGTAGCAGCCCTTTTACATGATAGATAAGGATGAATGAAAGAGTCAGCCCTGCCTCTGCAAAAATATTAAAACACAGTTGATTTTACAGACTTACAGTAGCTGTATCACGAATTTTATAGGCATCTTTAAGTTTCAAGTTTCAACGTTTTTGTCAAATTCAAAAACAGCCCACTTGCTTTAATTTAATTAATTTAAAACAAAAAAAGGATTTGATACCCAAAAAACAAAGTTAATTTGACAGCATTGACCTTAACAAATTTTTTCTTATATAAAGACTTTTTGTACTCAATGGACTAATCAAAATGGTTCCCGTCCACATAAGCTAGGGCTTTTCCTCTCCGGTTGGATTCAGAATAAAAACTAATTAAGTATAGTATCACGCTAATTTTTAATTAAACATATAAAATGCTATATATATATATAGGGTAATTATTTGATACACCGGCGGTGTAAATTTTGGACTCCACAAGCGGGTCGTGGAGTTGCCACATATTTATTTTTTGATTTAATTGAGTTCTAAATATTTCAATCTAGTCCCTAGAAGATAATGTCACCCTTCAGGATCCGCTTGTATAGTATATTAAATTCCACCATCTGTGTATTGTATAATTTACCATATATATATATATAAGATTTGCGCATTTTTTGCGTCAAATTTCAATTTCATGAAATATGTAAGTTGCGTACTCAGAGCATCAAAAGGGTCTTACATATATCTATTTCTACAGAGGGTTTTAGGGAGTCTTTTTCATGAAAGAAAATAGAATGTGACTCATGGCCACCAGCACAAAGTATAGATGGAAAGGTAAAATATGTAATGCAACTATGTAAGATTATTGAGATACCCCATTTGTAATGCTTTTCATGAGGTTCTAACTGAATTCCTTTTCTTTTTTTGGCCGGACTAAATGATTCCTTATTAGCTAAACTTGCTGTTCTTAGAAGAAGAAGAGGAAAAGAAGAAAATACTAGTTATTCATTGATTAGTATTCGGTACCTGATTTAATTACATCATATATAAATTCTTATGGGGCGTTTGATTAGGATCACCCCCAGATTACTAGTGATCTAAGATCACGAGTGATGCAAGATCACCGATGATCAACGATTACATGGATTTTTGGTGGTAATCCAGATCACCATTAGAGGGGTGATCAGGGGTAATCCAGATTATCACACCAAACCAAAAAGTGTAACCAAACGGGGTGATCTGAGATCACTTGCCAAGATCACCCCAACCAAACGCCCCCTTATTTATACTATCCTTATTCTAAAAAAATTTCTTTTACGCAAAAACTTGCCACCTTTGTTTAACTGTTTTTATGCATTAGGAACTCTTGAAACCACGGACAAAGAAAATCTCCTTATTTGATATTTCTAAACTTTGTATTGTTAAGAAAATGGTTCAACTTTGACTAAATATGGGTAATGTGCATGTTTCTTGGATCGTGAGGTCTCAGGTTCAACTTCCACCAATGCGTATGAGTTTTGTGCTACTTGTTAGTTTGTGTTTAATTGTTCATGGAAATCAACAAGGAGAAAACAATGTTATGGGAAGGAGCTTGCTTCATTAATTATGGAGATCCGGGAGTTAGCCAAAAATTTCGATGGTGTTACTAATATTTTGTGCTCGTAGTTTAGCTAAATTTGATTGTAATATGTTTGCTAACTATGTGCAGTACGGAGCTTTACCCTCCGATGTTTGTAATTAGAAAATGGTTCCAACAATTATATACATGCGTATTATTGCAATTTGCAACGAATTTATCATCAATAGATATGCATGATGCATCATCACACATGGAAAAGGTCATATAAGTCATGTTTAATTAAACCATTACGTGGGAGAAAAAGAAGGGAGAGAGAGAGAGATTAAGCATTTAATTAATGCAAGCAACATAAGTTGATTAGTTTTTTTCGAGGAATACAAATCATGACTTACTAAAAGTATCAAACTAATCACATAAAGTGATACAAACTCAATTCAGGTTTACAAGCACTGAGACTTGAATTTAAAACTTTATGGTTTGAATAGAATATACTTATCAATTGAGCTAACAATTCGCATATTTTACCTTGATGAGTTAGTTTAAAGTTTAATTAGGTCAATGATTTATTCTTTATTCTTGCTTGTAATAGTTTATATAAAGCATTATGAGTAGTTTTTTATTTATCAAATTGCTTAGATTTATTATTATATAATAATATAAATATAATGCGATCTATAAAAAGTTTTTTAATGGTTACCGTTAGAAACTTTGTTTCCAAACGGTCATACAAGCAATTTTAAACTATTGAAAAATTGGAAAGTTGAAGAATAAATAAAGGTATTTTAAATCTTTGTGCACTGTGAGTTATGGAGGAATTCAGCTATTTAATTCTCATAACCTTCTAAAGACTTTCTTGGTTATTATTAGGGGTGTAATCGAGTCGAGACGAGTCGAGTAGTGAGTTCGAGTACGAGTTCGATACAAAAAACCGAGCTCGATACTCGACTCGAGCTCGATCGAGTTTTGACCATCGAACTCGAGTTTAGCCTCGAATCAAGTATCGAGCTACTCGAGCTCGCCTCGACAAGTTCGATACTTAATTAAAAAATTCAAAAAAATTCATTTTCAGCTAAAATTCGAACTCGAACTCGAGCTCGACAAGTATATATAGGTAATTTTTTAATTAAATATATAATATTATGTATATATATATATATATATTTGTATCGAGTAGCTCGACGAGTATCGAATCAAGCATCATTGAGCTCGAGCTCGGCTCGACAATGACCTAGTCGAATTTGAATTTTTCTTTGAGTCGAGCTCGAGTAGCTTGCGAATAGTGTTGTATCACTTACACCCCTAGTTATTATATTATACTAGGTTTTTTACTTGCGCTTCTCTACGGGTTTAAATATTGAATAATTATATTTGTCCCTCCATTTTGTTCCACACAATGCTCTCTCCTGACGTGTCCATCACACGTTAGGCCACGTGTCTTCTCTTTTTTCTTTTTTCAATTTTTATTGTTTTTAGTAAGTTTAGCCCTAATTTCACTAAGTTTAGCCACAAATTAAAATTTTATTGTTATTTTACGGGTAAATTCCATAATTAATAATTTATTGTTATAGGGGTTTTAGAAATAAATATATAACTAATTCACTAAGTTTAGCCCAAATTAAAAGTAATAAGGGTTAGAAAAATTAAGATTTGTAAAGGGGTATGTTGGGACCAATAAAATAATAACATATGGTTTGACGTGTGATTAACACGTAAGAAAGTAAATTTGTTGTGTGACACTAGACGGGGCGCCTAGCATAACTCTTAAACATTTTTATGAAATCATTTATATCTATCTATGAAGTAGATATTGATTATTTATTGGTTTTCTTAAGGCTATAATGATCTTCATAAGGATTGAGATGTACATGATTTAAAAAAAAATTAAGGTCAGAGACAACTTCGTTTATAGTTTATACGGTTTAACATACAATATCATCAATATTTGGTGAGTAAGGGTTAAAGAAGAATTAAAGATTTTCAAAACATTTCAAGGTGTATATTATAAGGCTATATAAAATAAACACCCCTTTTATTACAGGAGTCTTGATCATTTGGAGTAAATGTAAGACAGTGAAAATTGCAGTGAAAGTTTGAAAGGAAAGAACTGTTGCGGGGTAAGGAAATCACAATTTAGATCAATATTGTAACTGTAAAATGAATGCACGAAGAGACCTTAAAAGACCCTCATGAGTTAATTAGAAATTAACAATAGTAAAGGACTAAATAGCATAAAGTAGAAAATATTTGTTGATGGAAATCTTGAGACATAAAAGTTTTCTTTGGAGCCCTTCATGAAACTCGTAGATCAAATTTAGTTTTCTGCTCCTTCATGAAAGTCGTAGATCATGCAATAACCTTTTAACTGACACTTGAATAACTTTAATCAGACTTTTTTTAAGGTAGAATTTTATTAAAGAAGAAGAGTTACAACCATGCAACCAAGTTTGATGATCTAGAAACACCAAACTTGGCCATAGAGTCCGCAAAATAATTACCTTCCCTAAAGATATAGACAATGGAAACATCACCAATAATGAACAACAAATTCGAAAGCCTATTAAAACGATAATTATACTTCCAAAGCCTACCATCGGGGTTTAAAATCCATGAGATCACTGTCTTTGAGTCGCTTTCAAGAATGAGCTTAAAAGAAGGAGAACCAGTTGCATCGACAATGAGAGAGAGTGTCTCAATAACTGCAAGAAGTTCTGCTTGATTAGAGTCGGCAAGGCCAATGCGTTTAGAGAAAAGCAAGATTGAAGAACCACACATCCAATACCAGCAAGTCTAGGTTTACCAAGAGAAGAACCATCCACATTGATTATCCAATGGTGCAAAGGAGGCAGCACCTAATAAACTTGTCTAACACTTCTAGCAGGCGAGGGAAGAAATGAAATTTCTTGAATGTTGATGAGGAAATTAATTATTGCAGAGTCAGCCATTGGGAACTTTACTTTTAACCACCATGCGAGCCTGATCCTAATGAGATCACAAATCTGGTCAATAGACACAAATTTCTTGTTGAAAACCAATTTATTACGAGCAAACCAGATCGACCATATGATACAAAAAAAAAGAGAGTTCTCCAGATGATCATCATTCAATTGTCACGTAACAAAGAATTCCAACATTAAAGGAAAAGGGTAGAAACATAGTGAGGCATGGTCCAAGAAATCTTCTACCATCCAGTACACTTACATTAAATATTCCATGCATAGGGGCAATGGCAGAAAAGATGGGAAATAGTTTCTTGTCTTAAACAACCTCTGTGATACAAGAGATCAATAACTGGAATTTTACTAATGAGCAATTTTCAATAGAAAATTTCCCCCGTGGGGGGGGGGGGGGTTGGAGAGAGTTGATACCTATGTGTTGGTCCACTTGATGTTCTAAAGGGGGGTGAATAACACTTAATGACAATTTTTGGGTTCTCTAAAATGTGTTAAAGACACTAGTTCAGAATGAGCCGTAAAAGACACTAATGAAAGGTAAAACTTAAACTGCAAATGAAGCAAGTGAAAGTATAAAGAAAATAAATAAAGACGTTAACAACTGAACAGTGGAAAGTAAATAGAGTTCGAAAGATAAAACTGGAACGATCGAAGAGAAGATGGAAGATTGAAGACGCTTCAATTTATAGAGGTTCGACCTTTCCCGCTTACGTCCTCTACCTTGGATACCACACACCAAGGATTTTAGAATCCAGTACTATCAGTGAAGTTAATATGGTCTTCACAACACCCTTTTACAATCGCAAAGCTTCAAACCCGAAGCTTCAACCACAAGTGCACAACTCGCACTTAACCAAACCAAAAACACAAAGTGTAAGAGAATGTAGAAACGATACTAAGAGATCAGTGTACACAAGTTTAGGCCTAATACACAAGTTGAAACCACTTTTGATGTTTTCAGACCTCTTTTCCTATTTTCTCCCTTTTCAATTAAGGAAAATGTTATCATGTTAATGTACCAACAAGATTGCACAATTTTGAAAAAGTTGTAATACTAATAAGATTTACCTCAACAAAAAACATTGAACCAAAAAGTTGGGCTCTCTTAATATCGAATGGGGAGATATGAGAGGGTCTTTGCGTTGGCGGTCAAGATCTTTGAGAAGGATGGAAACTGAATCCTTTTGTTGGAGACTCAGTTTACATATGGTTTATGTCACTGACTTTAGCAATAGGATTTCAAATAGGGATTTGAGAGAGTTGTTTAATGAATATGGAGTGGTCGTAGATGTTTTCTTGCCACAAAAGAGAATAGCGGATATTCTAGCTTCGCTTTTGTCAACTTTCGCTTTGAGGAGGAATTATTAAGGGCCGTTAATTTGGGGAACGGTAGGAGAGTTGAAGGCAGACCATTGTTGGTTCGTAAGGCTACGGTGCGAAAGCTTGACAGAGCACCATTGCAAAAGTTTGGTTCTAGACGAGATTTGGGCCCTGCAAAGTTAGAGAATTTTGTTTCCAGACAGAGTTTTTGGCCGAAAGCTCCCCAGGCTTTTAACAATAATAAGAGGAGAATTTTCGATGGCAGGAGGATTAATCATTATCCAGACAGAAACTTCAGGGGTCAAAAGAGGAGTCCAGATCGCTCTAGGGAGTTTCGTGTGGGGAAAACAGACATTATGCGAAATTTTTCTCAACAGTTTAAGGAAGATTCCTTTCGCAAAGTGAGTCTTTTTCCTGTTGCTAAATCGACTGAAGGGGGTTTAGGAGGTAGTCAACGGGTTGAGCAAGTTAATTCTGGCAAATTGTTTGACGTGGCTGAGGAAGAAACCAAGGATGTGTTGACTCCATATGTTTTTGATGATAACAAAACATTCTAAATTGGTGGGACTAACCGAGCTACCGTGTGTGCAGTGATAAAATGAGCTATATACTTAATGAATGGTTATGCAGAAACCAATCTTCATAAGCTCAAAATCACAGAAGAAGCATGTTATAATTGAAGCCATCACGAAAAGCATAAGTTAAGGAAGGCTGAAGAGAACTTAGCTCAGCACAAATCTGAAGTTAAGATTAGTGGGAATAATGCCAAAAGTAATAGATGCATATGAAGAACTGACATATCTAGAAGGCAGTCACTTGGAGCAAAATTAGTGCCAATAATTGTGGAGCACAACTTAGTGGGACTAATGAAGATCGACAGCTCAACAGACAGTCTTTGCCAGCTCCAGAAAAACACAAAATAACGACTAAAATATTCAAACGGCTACATCAACGGCTAGTTTTGACAGAGTTGTAATTAAGGCGAAAAATGACCGTTGGAAATCTTTTTTTTTTTAGCATTCAAGAAGCCTAAAGAAAGCATTACCTCTCAAGAATATCTCCCAAGCCATACATCACTCTATTCTTTTGTATTTGCTTGGTTTTTACAAGATTGTTCTTAATTCTTTCATTGTACATCTTGCCCAGAACTCACTTTGTGTATTTAGATCAACAAGGATCAGTTTACACACTTCAAACTTAGTTATCTTTCATTGTGGTTAAGTTCGGGGAGCACTTGTTTGAGCTTGGGTTAAGCTCGGTGTTGTTTCAAGCTTGGGTGAAGCATGGTTGCTGTAACGGCCTGGTGTAGACTCGTAACTTTCTCTGCTATCTCTGATAACTCTGCCTACATTCATTCATTTCCTCTGTCACATTCATTTTTTATTAAATTGAGTTGTTTTTTTGTCTGTCAGCCGATTAATTGCTTTAACTAGTTCCATCAGTCTATCTGGTCGCACTAACATTCTGTGCTGTAGAGAATAGCATTTATACTTGAAAGATTTTTGAAAAGTGGGCTATTCACCTCCTTTAGCACCACATTCGGGACCAACAAGATGTAATGAGGCTTGATGGAGGCTATAACTCCTGCGAGGAGGCTGATTTTGAAGTGTATATTCCAGATGATGAAATGAGCTGGTTGGAGCGTAATGTTGTTTTTCTTATCAATATGGATGGGAATCTGGCTGAGGTGATTATGGCTATTAAAGATCTCCAGTTACATGTGATAATTTGTGAGATGAGCAATGTCATGCTTCTTTTAATTATTGAAGATGATATGTCAGTCGAGGATTGTGTCATTTCGGTGAGGGAGCTTGGTTTGGATTGTTTTATTGAAGTGGCACCATGGGAAGTTTCTTTGGTTCAAAAATGTTCTACAGTTTGGGTAAGGTTGGAGGAGGTGCCTCTTGAACTATGGCATGAGAACTTTTTTTCTGCTATCGGTAATCTTAGGGGGAAGTTTGTTAGAACTGATGAAGCTACCATGGGCAGAAAGTCCTTCAAGCATGCTAGAATGCATTTAGTTATTTCAAGTCTTTTTGATATTCCTAAGATTTTTTCAGGGGAATCTTTGGGAGTCAAGTTCAAATTGTCGGTAACGGTGGAGAGAGATGATGGTGTGGTGGTGGAGAATGTTGTTTTTCCGGCACCGGTGACTCGTCCGTGCAATGTTCATGAGCTTACTGTTGAAAAGGTGGCTTTGGTTCCTAAGCTAGGAATTGATGAGGTGTCTAGTGGTATTGTGCTACATACAAAGGAAAGTTTTGGAACTCAAATTGGAAATGATGAGTGTCGTACTAAAATCTCGACTGATGAGATAATGGGGGAAAGTTTGAATTTTATTGGGAGAGAGTCCAGCAGGAAGGAATTAGCCCTTTATAGCCCTGTCGAGCAATTAAATGATGAAGAAGCTAATTTTGTTCCAAGTTCTTGTGATGAGTTTAACGTTTTTGATCCTGTAGGTGGTCATTTTTGTACATCAGATTCTAATTCTGATGTTAGTAGGTCCAATGCAGTTGTGAGAAGTGAAGGTGGGTTCGTTGTGGTAAGCCTCATAAGGCATGTTATTTTTTAGGTCAACGTTTTAAATGGGCCAAGTGTAGAGTTTGTGAGAAAAAGAAGAGGAAAAAATTGAAACGTGGAGTAACTTGGTTAATTTTGGGTGATAAAGCAATTGTTGAGCTTAATTTGGAGGTTCCTTGTCCGATGGCTGTTGACTCCAAGTGTTTTTTATGATAAGAAAACATTATGTATTAGTGAGACTAACCAAGCTATCTAGTGTGCAGTGACACACTTAAGGTATGGTTATGCGCAAACCAATTCACACAAAGCTCAATATCATAGAGGAAACACACTACGAATGAAGCCCTCCACAATGAGTACAAGTTAAGATGAGATTGAAGAAGACTTAGTCCAAGGCATAAATTAGAAACCATTTTAGTGGAACTAAAGTCAAATCAAGAGGATGCATATGAAGAACTGACATATCCAGAAGGAAGAACAGTTGGAGCAAATTTTAGTGCCACCAATTGGGGAGCACAATTTAGTGGAACTAAGGAAGATTGACAATGTCACCAGACAGTTTTTGCCAACGCTAGAAAACGACAAAATAACGGGATTTAATTCAAAACAGGCGCTCCAATGGCTAGTTTCAACAAATTCGTATTTAAGGCATAAAATGACCGGGATTTAATTCAAAACAGGAAGTAGTTTTGAGCATTCAAGAAGTCTAAGAAAAGCATTAACTCTCTAGAATCTCTCCCAAGCCGTAGATCACTCTATTCTTTTGTATTTGCTTGATTTTTGCAAGATTGTTCATAACTCTTTCTTTGTAAATCTTGCCTAGAGCTTACCTTGTGTAATTCGATCATCTAGGATCAGTTTACACACTTCAAACTTTGTTAATTTGGTTGTGATTGAGTGCGGGGAGCACTTGTTCAAGCTAGGGTTAAAACTCAGTGTTGATTCAAGCTTGGGGAAAGTTTGGTTGTTGTAAAGGCTTGGTGCAGCCCCGTAACTACATCGGATTAGTGGATTTGGTGGAAATCCTTGGTTGGAAGAGCCAAGGTAGAAGATGTAGGTTAAGGGGACCGAACCTCTATAAATCGTTTGTTAAGCTAAGCTTCTACTAATCCCTTTTAGTTAAACTGCCTTTATAGTCTTTATTGCATGCCATTCATTCTCTGCTACTCCCTCTGCCATCATTGTCAATTTTGTGCACTCTTACATTCATAAACTTTGTCATGCTCATTTATTGCACTCTTGATTTATTTCTGTCTTATTAGTAAATTTATTGCTCTCACTAGTTTCTTTGTTCTATCTGGTCGCACTAATATTCTGTGTTGCAGAAAGCACTTAACTTGATAAGAATTTTTGAAAGTGGGCTATTCAACCCCTCCCCCCCCCCCCTCTAGCACCACATTTGGGACCAACAATTGATAAACTGGACTAACATCCACAAGAGAGATCCAATATGGCTGTTGGAAGCTCTTCATAGAATGTTGCAAACACAATCCTAGAAGGCCAATCCACTTACAGACCTCCTCTGTTCGATGGGACTAATTATCAATGCTTGAAAAACAGAATGGTTGTCTACATGAAGGCCAAAGACTTCGAAATGCGGAAGGTGGTTGTTCAAGGTCCATTCATTCCCAAGGAAAAGAATGAGGATGGACAAGAAGTCCCAAAAGACTGGACAAATGGACTGCATATGACACTCGCAAAGTCCAAGTCAATTTCAAAGTTGTCAATACTATGCATTGTGCCTTAAATGCTTCTGAGTATAACAGAGTTGCCGGCTGTGAAACAGCCAAAGAAATCTGGGACAAATTGGGAAGTCACTCATGAAGGAACTTCTCAAGTGAAGGAATCCAAAATTAATTTGCTTACTCTCGACTATGAATCCTTCAAAATGAAACCTGATGAATCTATCACTGAAATGAATGATAGATTTGCGAGCATCACCAATCAGCTTAAGCAACTGGGAAAGGTATATTCATAGAGCGATATGGTGAAAAAATTGCTCAGAGCACTTCCAAAGTCTTGGAAGCCTAAAACTTCGGCTATTTGGGAATGTGGAAATCTAAACACCACCACACTGGATGACATATGTGGATCACTGCTCACATATGAAAGAGAATTAAAGCATGAAGAAGATCATGACAAGAAGAATACTAAAAAGAAAAAGGGGCTTGCTCTCAAAGTCTCTCCTCTAGAAGAAGAAACAAAGCAGTTGACCGTTGATGAGAGTGACACCTTTAATGATGACAATGGATCTGCAATGCTAGCTCGAAAATACAAGAGGCTAAAAAGCAGAAGGAACCAACTCATCAACAAGAGAGGCTACAGAAGAGATAGGTACAGAAATGAAAAGGACAGATTCAGAAATGACAAAGAAAGATACATGAATGATGATTACAGAGATAATCAACTTGCCTGCTTTGGTTGTGGGAAGTCTGGTCATATCAAAAGTGACTGTCCACACAACAAGAAGGAATCTCCAGGAAAGGATAAGAAGAAGAAAAGAGCAATGGTTGCTGGCACCTGGTTAGACAGTGATGTCTCAGATTCTGAAGCCATTGATGATGAACAAGGAGCCAAGGCCAACCTATGTCTTATGGCAGATGAAGAAAGCCTTGGGGTAAACCTTGATCTTTCTGATTTAACTGTTGATGAAATGCAAGATGATTATGAAAAGTTGTTTGAAGAATATGAACATGTTGTTGTTCTTTACGAATGTTTGAAGAAAAGAAATACTGAGATAATGCTTGATTTAGAATCTACTAAAAAAAATCTTGATAGCATGAGAGAAAAATATGATGCATTATTTGCTAATTTCGAACATGCTAAAGCTGGAAATGAGAAACTGTTGAAACAGTTGGAAGAAGTGAAAAATGAGAAAATTGTTGTCACTAACAACAACATGAAAATTGCTCTGACTAATAATAATCACAACAAAAGGCACTTTAGGCCTAGAGCTATGACTTGTTATACTTGTGGCTGAAAGGGTCACCAATCCCCTGAATGTTATCAGAGAATGGGTATCCTTCCCGAACTAAGTTAGTTTGGGTGCCTAAAGGTATATATGTTGTTGCTAACCCCCAAGGACCCATCAAAGTATGGGTACCTAAAACAACAAACTGAAAGTGTGTGTGTGTGTGTGTGTGTGTGCAGGTTGAGCAAGAGCAATAAAACTACTGTTTGAAGGCTCAACCGAAGGAAAAACATCCCTGGTACTTGGACAGTGGTTGTTCTAGACACATGACAGGAGAGAAAAAGATGTTCAAAGAACTTAAGATGAAGAATGGAGGAAATATCACCTTTGGTGACAATTTTAAAGGAAAATTACAAGGAAGATGAACTGTTGGGAAAGGCTCTGCTCAGATCACTCATGTCTGCTTTGTGAAAGGATTGAAAAACAACCTTCTAAGCATTAGTCAACTTTGTGAAAAAGGACACAGAGTATGCTTTGACTCTCACCTATGCCAAGTATTTGACATCAAAACAGACAAGCTCAGATTTGTTGGTAAGAGGCACAGTAATGTATATGTTATCTTTCTTGATGATTTAGTCTTGGGAGATAATATATGTTTGATGGCTAACAATGCTTCTGATAGCTGGTTATGGCATAAAAGATTAGGTCACGCTAGTATCAATACCATTTCCAAGTTGGTGAGAAAAGACCTAGCTAGTCACAGGCCTATCCAAACTGAAATTTGACAATGACAGAGTATGTGAAGCATGTCAGTTTGGAAAGAAAGTCAGAAGTTCATTCAAGTCAAAGAATGTTGTCTCAACCTCAAGACCACTTGAGCTTCTTCACATGGACCTATTTGGTCCTATTGATGTGATGGGTATGGGAGGTAAATCCTATGGCTTTGTGATTGTTGATGATTACTCTAGATACACGAATTTATTTTCTCAGTCATAAAGATGAAGCTTTAGAAGTATTTGCTAAACACTGTAAGATTGTTCAGAATGAAAAAAAGGCTACAACATTAATGGCATTAGAAGTGATCATGGTGGTGAGTTCATAAGCCATGATTTTGAAAGCTTTTGTATTGAAAATGGTGTTTCTCACAATTTCTCTGCTCCTAGAACCCTACAACAGAATGGTGTGGTGGAACGAAAGAACAGAACACTAAAAGACATGGTCAGAACTATGATTTGTGAAAACAATTTACCAAAATATTTTTGGGCTGAGGCCACTCAAACTGCAGCTTATATTTTGGGTTGAATGATGGATGGCAAAGGTGTGGGTGTTGGCTCCAAACTGATATAGGAAACTGACGCTTTTTCTTTAATAGCAAGTAGTGTCTCCAAATCTCTGATGGTTTCTGCTACATCTTCAGGCGTCAGGATTTCTGCTTCGTTGATGTCTTCTTCATCCAGGCTCTTTGTAAAGACTAATTCGAGTTCATCTTCATTGTGCAATGTTTGAACTTGTTCAGCACAAACATCAATTGCATCAATAGAATAGATAGAATGTATCTCAGCAGGAGCTTTCATGGCTTCATAAATATTAAATTTAATGATTTCCCCATTAAATTCCATGTCGAGTCTTCCATCTTGGACTTTAAACTTTGTTCTGGGTATGGACAAAAGAGGCCTTCTTAGCAGTAACGACATATGAGGAAGATGAAGGTCATATTCACTCATATTCAAGACATAGAAATGTGCAGGAAAAACAAAATATCCTATTTGCACTAACACATCCTCAACTAAACCTTCAGGTTTAATGTTAATTCTATCAGCAAATTGGATAGTAAGAACAGTTTTAAGCATAGGTTCTATTTTCAATTATGAATAAATAGAAAAAGGCATAATGTTAATTGGAGATCCAAATTCATACATGGCATTTTCTATCTTATTCTTTACTAGTTTACAAGGAATAGAAAAAGATCCTAAATTCTTACATTTATGATGCAATTTTCTTTGATAAGCAGCAGATATATTCTCATTCATGCAAGCAAATTTTTCAGAATACTTACTCTTATTAGTGCATAATTCCTTGAGAAAAGAAGCGTACCTGGGTACCCTTGCGATTTCAGCAAGCAAAGGAATATTTACCTCTAGTTTACGAAGTGAATTGAGTTGATTTGCAAATCTTTGAGGAAACGGTGGTAGACCATAGATGGTTTCCATCTCTTTCATCCCTTTGAATCTTGATCTAGGTCGAGTAGCTTTTGGTGATGAAGTAAGTCGATCCTCCTTGCTTTCAATTGAAATCTCCTCATCTTTTGACACTTGAATGTTGGATACAGCAACTGGTGGTGGCATAGCAGAAAAAGTAGGTGAAGAAGGTGGTGATATTGAAGGTGGAGATGGAACATCAGACAATTCCATCTTCTGTTCATACCACTGTTGAGTGCCTTCGATTGAATTGACTCCATACCCTTGTATCAAAGTGGAAGGTGTTTGGACAAATTGAGGTGAGTGTTGATGCTCTCCTTGCATCTTTAGGATTTGTGCAAGCATTTTGGTGATAGTCTCTTGTTGATTTGCCAATGATGAGACTACCTTTTTCAAATGCGTTATGCTTTCCTCCATCTTGTTAAGAGATTCCTTCTCTGATGGTTTGGACGTTGACAATTCATCTTTTGTACTGAATTGGTAGATGTTTTCTGTCATGGGGTTGAGTAGTTTTCTGGCTTCTTTAGGAGTCTTGAGTGTTAAACTTCCTCCACTTGCAGCATTAACATAAGTCTGATCTTCATGGCAGAGTCCATCGTAAAAATTTGGAATCAGAAGCGCTTCACTCAAGTTGTGATAGGGGCAACGTGCGCAGATCTCGTTGTATCTTTCCCAGTATTGGTGCCACTTCTCGTCAGGTAACTGTTAACAAGTAGTGATTCTTTTTCTGACATCAGCTCGCTTTGTTTCTAGAAAGTACTTATTCAAGAACGCTGTCTCCAATCCTTTCCATGAAGTTATGGATTTTGGTGGCAAACTCACAAACCAGCTTTTTGCTTTTCCTTCCAAAGTAATTGGAAAAGTTCGAAGCTTCGCTTGCTCTTCAGGCATCCCAGTGATTGTGTCGCACTTGATAAAGAAACTTTGCAGATGCTCATTCATAAACTTTGTCATGCTCATTTATTGCACTCTTGATTTATTTCTGTCTTATTAGTAAATTTATTGCTCTCACTAGTTTTTTTGTTCTATCTGGTCGCACTAATATTCTGTGTTGCAGAAAGCACTTAACTTGATAAGAATTTTTGAAATATCGGTAACATGCGGAGCACTCCTGGCTTCAATTTGTAAGACATATCCATTGCTGGATAGTCTATACAGAGGGGCGGCACTTCAAAGTTAAAATTCAGCTCTCTTAATGAACGTGATTGCTCCATTGGATTTTCTACAAAACAAAGATGATCAAGTGCAATTTAAATCGAAAAACGAAAAAAGAAAAAGAAAAATAATTCACAATCTCCCCGGCAACGGCGCCAAAATTTATGATCGATCGTCAGCAAATCAAAAAAATAATCCCAACAATTACTAACTAAAAATAGTTTGGGGAAGTAAGGGTCGAACCCACAGAGAGATAAGTTATTATTCTTTTTCTTAAAACAATCAAACAAAATAAAGAGAATTTTTAAAGTAGAGAATCAACTAAAATTAACTAAGAAATCAATTAAGAAAATTAAAGAAAGCAATCAATCAGAAAGCAGAGAATAAATTGAGAAAATAATTAAAAGAACCCTCCAACATAGAATTAATATCCCTCTTGACAAGAATAACATGGATCCTTGATATTTAAAAATTATGAAAATAGTGGATAGCTTGTTTGGAATTAAATCCTAAATTATCTTAATTAGATAAGATTACCTTGGTCCAGCTTAAATTATCCCTTTTATTCTTAACAATTAATTATCTTGGTCCAGTCTCATAATTGATAAGAACAAAGCATTAAGAACTAGTAATTTATGAACAAGCACAACAAACAATTAAATTATCTATTGTTTCTCAAATCCCTTGGAAGGAATTGGTCCTTCTCTTCCAATTGCTACATACAATTAGATCTGAATTGGTCCTTCTAGATCTAACCTAGCTAATGCAACAAGCAACATAGAATTCATGCAGAGAATTAAGAAATACCCAAAACAATTTTAATATATAAGTGCAGAATCTCACCATGATATAAGTCAAGAGATCAATTAAATTCTACATTGGAGAAAAGAAAAGGATTACTCACTCATGAATTGAGTGAGCATCCAAAGAATAAGAAGAAAACTTATCTATGGATGGGAAGAAAAAGAGAGGGAGGTCGGCGGCTTTGGGGCTCTTCAAATCTTCAACAATTCTACAATATTTTCTAATGAGGAATTAATCATAAAAACCTAGACCTAAGGTACCTATTTATAATGGAAAATATCCCCTAAGACTCCAATTTTAACTAGGATAGGACTCTATGACGGTTTAAGGGCTGACTTGGTCTCCAAGTTGGATTAAAAGTCTTCGTATAACCAAAACTTGAGTAAAAATCAGATCTAGAAATTTCTGGAATCGCACAGCAACTTCGACAGCAATTTCTGGCTTGAAGATGGCAGAACTGGGCTTCGGACTTCAAAGCAAAGTTGTATATCTCGGAGTTAGCTTTCCATCGCCTACTCATGGGCCTATTTGAATCCTAATCCAAATAGGACGAGTATGCGGGAATTGGATATTTTCTTTAGGATGTGCGGCATTAATTTGACTTTTGATTCCAATTATAGGCTTATATGGGCTGAGTATTAACCCATATTAAATATCCAAAATTCCATGTCTTCAAGGTCTTCTCCATAGCTTATCTTCAATCCTTCGTGATTTAAACTCGATCCTTAGTTCTTTCTACTTGAAATAATTCTTCATTGATCTTGAATTTTGGAATTATCTTCAATAAATCTTCAATCACGAACTTCGAATCTCCAAATCTTCACTCAAAATTACTTTGCTCATATCTGTATAAAACGTCATCAAAATAGCTCCAAAAGTAGTGAAAATTAGTAAGTTTCCAATTTTACCTCACTTAAAGACTCAAAATACAAATATTAACAAAATAAGATATATTAGAGTTTAAATTCATCCAAAAAACATAATAAAATAGCTATAAAAATATGGTTGGTTTTTAGCTCGATCAACTACACATCCATACTTTATCAATGTCATTCAGTTATATTGACTATGTGACTATTGATGGTTGCGTTATGACATATATATAACAAAATCACTTTAATCCTATGTTGATATGATTGATGGACCAGATTGGTTAAAGACATATATATAAAGACATGTCTTTGGTAATGATAGCAAATTTCTGAGCTCATAAGGTTATATTATATAATATACTATTTAAGGAAGTATATATATTACCCAAGTGGAAGATTGTTGGAAAAATCAAACGTATGGGTATATATATACACATGTATTGTATATAATATAGGCTATCATAAGGTTGAGCCCAAATTAAAGTGATTTGCTAAAGTTAAAGTTTTGGACTTTATGATATCTAATTAAGTATGGGCCTTTAATGTATAGAATCCCCATGATGGGTTGAAATAAGAATTAAGACATATAAATACATAGAGTTATGGTCCCTAAGTTAGAAGAAGAACGTAGGTTTTCTGGCATCCCATCAACTATCGAACTAACTTGGAAGATCTAACCGCAAAGACTCAAGTGATCAGTCATGAAATCAGGTACGTTTTTACATTAGTTTTAATTAATTTTTTTATGATTTAACATGGTCTTCGGTTATTGGTGATGGTTTTCACCAAAAGGATTGGTTTTACTTTTACTACAACAACATTAAGGAATTTTCGCCAATAAACTAAACAAAATCAAAGGGATTTCGGTAAGAGAATTGAAAACTTGATGGAGAAGAGTAACAAATAAAACGATTAGGGAAATTTGAATGAGTCAACCTAATTATGAAAGTAATGGGGCCTATTCTTGCTAGTCGAATTAAATCTACCATTGTTCCAAAGAATTTACCAAGCCATGGTCTTTTTTTTTTTACTACTCACAATTGGAGGTAACCTCTTATTTCCTATAATCCTATTCCACCCATCTCAGAAATCGAACCCGAAACCTCTCACAAGAAGTCCCAACCTCTTAACCATTGGATGTCCCCTTGGGACCTAAGCCATGGTACATGGGCAAGATGAACTTGCAGTGGGAAACCCATCTCTGGCTTTACTACAGAAACATAATTAAGTAGTATATAGAAATATTTTTATGCATCTCTTTTGCCGGAATAACCAGCCTTGTGTATTATGAGGACAAACCAAGAGCAATTACAAAAAAAGCCAAATACTACTAGTACTAGATAGAAAGTTGATGATTATTGGTTGATCATCCTCAAAACAGGGGATATATAGACTATCATTTTCCCATATTATCTTGAGACAAAACATATGAGAGAAGCTCCTCATCGCGTTCGAATATGGCCATGTCTTGTTCTAACATATTCATCCAGGCCTCAATCCCATCCCCTGTTTTGTTTCTCATCAAAATGACCAAATTCTTGAAAGGTCTGCTATGGCTGCAAGCCCAACTGGGCTTTCCCCATCCAAAGTCGATTTCATACACCGAAAATCTACACTAGCTGGTGAAGGAAAATGTCACTACTCCAGCAGCTGCGGACAGTTGGCGCCTGCTTTTCTTGGAACTGAAGAACTCGTCTCCGGGATTTTGTAGCTGTTTTGCATAGTCGCTGTTGATTTCTTTTATTGCAGTCCTCATCTGGCTTACCAAAGCATGATAGTCGTGATCAATATCCACCCCTGTGGGTAATGATGCAAAACCAGCCTGCCAAATGTTTCCGAAGGAGTTGGGTGGCAATGGCAGCACCATCCTCTCTCTCAAATTCACTGCTACATGTGATACAAAATGTTTTGCCTGTAATTGGGGTTTTCGTTTCGTTACTTCCATCACACGCTTCCAGAGAAACGAGGAAACAGCCTCAATTCGGGTTGGATCCTTAACCCGAGAGTTGATTTGCTTTGTCCGAGGAAACTTTTTGTCTGAGTGCTTCGACAGTTGATTTGCTGAAGACAAATCTCTTGCTCACAATCTTCTCTTTGATCACTGGTGTTGGCGGCATAGACATGTGTAGAGGAGGAAAGTGAGTCACTGCCTCAAAACTGGGAGCTATGATTACTTCATCTCGAGACATAGCAGCCCAAGCATTGATGAAGGCTACGGTTGATGTTCCATCGGTAACCTTGTGTGCCACACACACGCCAATGGCTACTCCGCCGCATGTAAAAACATTGTATTTGATGGCTAAAACAAATTGCCTCTTGGAATCTTATAGGCATAAGCCTCCTTGTTTGGGGTCATATGGAAGAAGTTGATCCAGGACATCTGTATCCGGATTCTCCATGACCTCTGCCATCTTGCAAGAGACTCTGGCTTCAAAATACTCTGCTCCGCCATCGTTGCATTCAAAGGAAAAGTTCTCTGCAAGTGTTCCGGCGAGTGGGAAGAATAGAGTTAGGGCTTTCGCAAGGGAATTTTTAAGCAAAAGGGGTGGTTGTACTCCTTCCACATGGTCAGTTTGATCGTAGAACATAAGAAGCGGGACATAAGTCGAAGGTGAAATTTGATCTAAAAAGGAAAGTTTCGTGTTTCTAATTAGGTGATCGGCTGTTGGTTCTGATGGCTTGATTATCTCATGAGAGAAAATTTCGACATTGATCATCCTGCCCATTTTTCCCTATACAAGTGTAGATTACACGTACCAAATTGACAATATATAAGGATATTATGAGTTATTTATACATTGCCAAATGAAAAAACATTGTTTTTAATGAAGATGAATATAAAATGTGTATTTCTGTTGCATGCGGCTCTGCCCAAACTAAAAGTGTCGAAAGTGTTGTTTTACTCTTTAGGCTTTTTATAGTTGTTCACTTGTTTGACAGCATTTCAGATTAAAAATTGTCATTCTAACCGAATAATTAACCAAAAAAATACTGTAAGAAACAAAGAGAACAAAAAATGTTGAAAAAAAAAACAAGTAGATCATTCGTAGCAGAGAAAAAAAGTTGAGAATTGTGTAAGCTTTTGGTCTACTTGCTTGATTGTCATTATAACCGAATAATTTGTCAGCCGATAAATCTAGCCAACAACCAATAGGATTGGACCTGATATTAAATTATAATATATATGATAATTAAACATGCGAAAACAAGAAAGAGTATCAGCCGAATACTAGTCGCAAACTTTGGCTCCCGCTTCAAATTTTGTTACCAAAGGATCCAATTGATAGGACATTCCTTCCCCCAATATTAAAACTTAATTCTAATTCAATGTCAATGAAGGAAATTAAAACATTTAGCCCAAATTATTTATTGACACCTGACCCAATTTGCTTGACACGTGGCTTAATAAATTGCCTAATTTACCTGGCTCGGTCGACGCAGAATAAGCAGAGGGGAAAGGTAAAGCAGCCAAAAGCAGGCTAAATCATTTTTTTTTTCATCGCTTCTAATTTGTTTCTCGATATCTCTCCTTTCTTCCTAAGATTTTATTCATCATTTTGTTTTTTCTGAAGGGAAGATACAGAGAAGAAATATGGGGATCTCTTCAAGAGGAAGAGGGTGTCGGATTTGTGATTTAAACGGTGATTGGGTCTGTCCGGCGCAAAGTGGGATCTCTTCATCAAATACTGTTCAAATTCATCAGAGAAGGGCATAAAATTTAAACATGGATGCATATGAAATCTATTTTCTTTCTAAAAGCTAATTCAATTTTATTCCATATTGATTTAAAAGTTAAGCCCTAAACAAAACCTCAAGCCCAAACCATATGTACAAACTCATATCATTAGTAAAGCCCAAATCATATATAAAAGTCCAAAATGAAGCCCACACAACTAATTTAATTGATTAGCCCAAACAAAAGCAAAGAGGCCCAAACCGAAATTCAAGGCCCAAGTCTCAATTTATTGAAAACTAAAGCTAATTTCTTAAATTGAATCATTCCTAAACGTTAGAGACCAAATTGAACTAAATCGAGGGACCAGGTTGAACACGCTGGAAAGATAGAGTCTTTATGCGAATGGATTAGCAAATTATAGTATCTACATGCACTTAATAACTACTTCAGGGACGTAATTGACTAAATATTAGGGATCCAATTGTGAAAAATCCAAAATTACTAACCTGAAGATCTAACAAGTAACGATTTTACACAAAACCAAAATAAAAATGAGATTTAATCCGAAAATGGCAAAATAAATTTAGAAAAGGTGAGAGGTATAAATACTTCATCTTCCTCTTGCATTTTAACCTAAACTCACCTTCCAAACCCTAGCCTCCGCCGCCGCTGCTGTGCTCCTCCGCCACCAACGTCGTCGGATGACGCTCGAAAAGAGCGGATTCTTGCGCCTCAACATCCTCTTTCCAGATCCAGAGTCACCTTCGCCGAAGAATGCCCTTAACCCGCCGAGTACCCACTTAAACCGAATCACAAACCTCCTTCTGATCCGGCCAACTTAGCCATCAAACGACCTCCATTTCAATCTATGTCGTTCCCCTTTCCTCCCTATACGATTTGACCGAATCAATTTTGAAATCCAAGCATCCTAACACCGAAAACCCCAAAAGCCCAAGCTTCAAACCCTAAACCCTAAATGAAGAGGGAAGAGATCGAAGAAGGAAGAGGCTGAAGAAGGGAGAAAATGGGTGATACCGAAGAAAAAAACCTCGAAAGGAAAGGTATTATAAAGGTTCCTATGGTAAGAACTTCAAAATCCCCCTTCCTCTGTTTAAACGTTTCTTCTCCCTCCTTTTTCTATACCCTTTTTCTGTCCCTTTTTTGTATTTTCTTCCTACTACCCTGATGAACCCAAGAACTATGATCCTAAAAGAAACTCTAAGCCAAAATGTTCCTTGTTTTTCTTTTTCCCTTTTTTTGTATTTTTTAAACTACTCTTCTTCTTTGATGAACTCAAGAACTACCCATCTAAGACTAATTTCCCTCCTTTCAAAATGACCTCCCTATTTTTTTTTCTGTATATCGATTCTATATTCGAAAATGGCTAGAAACCCTCTCCAGAAAAAACCTCCCTCCTTGCTTACTATCTCTTCTTCTTATCTAATGGTTCCGGGGTTTTTTTTTTTTTGCTTTAAACTGAATTCCCTTTTTTCTCCTCCTAGGCCTTTTGAAATCCCTTTCGTTTTGTTCCTCTTATTCCCCTTTGTGTTGAATCAACTGCTCTTGGTTTGTTTCTTGTTTTCTTTGTTTTAATTAGGCATGCTTGTTGGTGTGGCAGGGGCGGTTGGTGTTGCAGTGCCAAGGGGTTAGAGCATTCTTGCAGGCTGGCATCATGCTTGCCCTTTTGTCTCTTACAAATGGAATTTGTCTCTAGGCTTGCTGACGTGGCCAGCTGAGGTGGTAAGTCCAGGTGACTCTTCTTGCTTTTTTCTTTCTCTCTTTTTTTGCTTCGCTTGCTGCTTATTAGCTCACAGTGTGCTTTACAACCCCCTCCAGGAAAGCAAGCTAGAAAGCTTTGCTGAGATGGCACTTCAGACAAACCAGGGCCCTCTCAAGGCCACTCATGGGCTGCCAAGTCACGGTAACCCCCCCCCCCCCCCCATTTTTCTCTTTGACTTGTGTATAATGTTGAATCTGTGTAAGTGATGTAACTAAATGTATGCATGAATTATGTTGGATGATAGAACTAAGACACCAATGAGGAGAACTAAATGTCATGTTACTCTAAGTGGGATACTGTCTTTATGCTTAGACTACTTGATTATGGAAATGTTTGCTATAAGTGGTTGATTTAGTGATAGTAAGTGATTGTGGGTGCATGTGTATTAATGCCTAGACTGGTTCTCAACTTGGAATGCTTGATTGTTTCCTTGTTGATGATTGAGTTCATGCTAAGGAAAAAAAATGTGAAATGGAGGTTGTTTCGATGCTCGCGAGAGAGTGCATATTTTATTCTTGGACCTTTGGAATGACAGATCATAACTAAACGATGAGTGATGCTTGTGCTCTGTTTTTGTCATTGACTAGATGGAACTTTGAAATGCATGTGTGTCATGAGCTAAAGACAGGACTTAGAAACTACGCGTTAGATGACAGAACTTAAAAATGCATGCTTATCTTTTATTTTTGGAATGCAAAAGATGAAAACTAAGTGATGATATGCATGTAGCCTTTGTTCTGGATTTTTTATATGAAGTGTCATGTGTGTGACTGTGGGGTATGGCGCTTAGTGTGTGTAAATGTGAAATGAATAAACTGCTGCATTGATGAATGAAAATTGATTGCCAAGTTGAGTTGGTTCGAATTAGATTGGGATTCAAATGCAACTATTGGCTGTTGTCATGATTCTTATTATGCATGTTGCTGCAATGATCCTAAAGTGCAATCTAGTATGAGTCTAAACCATATGTAAATGCTTGTTAACTTCTAAAGTGCCAAGATGAATGCAAATGGGTGCATGGTCTGCTTGAAAACTGTTGCTGAAAAGTGATTATAAACCTGATGACATGCTGGACACTGATGCTTTGATATGGATGTGTTTGAAATGCCCAAATAGGCTCTGCTTTTGTTTTACTTTTGCTTGCCTTTTCCATGCCAGTTGCTAACATATTTACTCTTGCTTCTTCACGGCTTTATTGGCCTCTCAAGGGTTGAGACTTAATCTCATGCCTTGTGTCTGACATAGCCAACAGTAAATTCTTTCCCCAGGCAATTTACTCACTTCGCGTGTACACCAACCAATGGTGTACAAGTGTTTTTTTACCTGGGGAACATTTTTTGTGCTTCTTTTCTTTCTTGCAGGTTTGTCCAATAATTGGCTCGAACTCATCAAACAGCCAGGCTTCCCAAGAGTGATTAAGGGGGGTGAAACAAAAGGAAGGTTGCCAAGACTTATAACCCATTTCTTGTAATTTTTGTGTATAACAATAAATACCAAGTGTTTCTCGGCAAGAGTTGTAAGGAGCTTTAACTTTGGCATTATTCATAAGTACCCCTTTTTAATAAAATTTTTTGTAATTTTGGATTCTTGATATTTGGTAACTGAGAATGTAAGTATAAATTAAAACCATATTTTGTACTTTGGTGATTTTCGAATAGAAACTAAAGGGCATGTAATCTTATTATGAATTCCAAGGGAATGGGCCTTGACCCAAAACAAGAGAACAAATAGCAAAAGGGATACCCAACTAACAAAGCCCAAAGCAAAGACCCAAAAGCAAAAATGTCTAAGCAAAGACCCAAAAGCAAAATACCTAACAATTGAGATCCCACAAAGCAACTTAATATGGATAAACCAAGTATTTTTTTGTATTTTGAATTTTGTGTGCGCATGGTAGAATGGTACATGTCCATGCAAAATGCAACATAAATAAAGGAAAATAAGAACTAATTAAAAACTAAACTACCATTTAACCAAAATGACCAGAATGTAAATATGGAAACAATTTAATCTAAGATTAGAGGATACAAGACCCAAAAAATGGGTATCTACAGAAGCTCAGATTATTTATAACAAAAATGATACAGTTGAGATAGGATGTAGACAACCCAAGCATATGGTTACCTCCACCTCCAGGCATATTGAAAATTAATTCAGACGCCTCTTTTTGTGCTACTAGAGGAGAGGCCGGTTTGGGGTTGTTATCTGTGATGGTTGCGGGAACATTGTTGTCTCAGGTTCGAGGCAGTTAAGTTTTGTTTCGGATCTTTTATATGTTGAGGTCCATGCGATACTTTTTGGGTTTGAATTGAAATTGGAATTAGACCTGTTTAAGGGCCGAGCTACCCGCCCAGGTCCGAAGGCCCGCCCGCAAAATGGGAGGGTTTGGCATAAATATTGGGGCCGAAAAATGGGCCTTGGACAAAAAAATAAAGCCCGATTAAAAAAAGGGTTGTGTCTTGATTTTGATGTTTAAGACTCGAGCCCAGCCCGGACCAACCCGTATTTATATATAAATAATATAATATAATTAAATAATTATATTTATAAATGATAAAGTTGAATAATTTATATGTATACCTTAATTAAAACTTGTAAAACTTTATTAATATTTAATCCTTTTATTAAAACTTATTTTGATTTTGGACTCTGATGTTTGATTTGATTAAAATTAATGAAAAGATCTTTTGGATATTTTAAATGAAACGGTGTCGTTTAGCTTGTAACCTAACCCGTTTCCACTCGGTTCAAGCCTGACCCGGATCCACCCTGTGACCCGTTCGGCCCAATTTCTTCATCAGCCCTTTTCAGTATAATTTTCTCACTTGGGCCACTTGAAGAGGTGAATTTGGGCTTCTCATTAATTTAGGTTTACCGAGAATCTTTCTAGACCGGTTTCTTCCGTAAATACCCCCATAATGCGTGGGAAGGGTTTACGGAGTTGATTTTGGGTAGACTTGTGTTAATGCATGTAATTAAAAAATGATTTTTCATGCATTCTATTTGTAATTCATGTGAGTTAGCTAAATAAGAATCAGTAAGCAACTGTCTTTTACGATGACAGGTGGGTCCTAAGTAAATGTACTCGGGTACGAATTCTTGGTCCCCGCTCCGAGATTGGATTATCCCCGAGATACCCCCATAATGCATGGGAAGGGTCCCGGATTAATTTCAAGTATACTACTGCTTACTGATCAGATAAACTAAAATATACCAGTTCATGCATCATCTGCAGTCATTCTTTCTTTTCTGTTTAGGATCAATGAAATCAAGAAAATACAAAAAGATCGTTTTTTCTTCAAAAGCATTTTCAAAAACAAGTGTTCTCTTATTTAGTTTTCAAAATGAATCAAAATTGTAATCAAGAGTTTTTAAGATTTAAGCAGAAGTTTTCAAATTCAAATCAGATTTAGTCCTAGGATTAGAAGATCAATAAAAGTTGGAACAAGTTTTCCAAACCAATAAGAAAAGAATCTTTTCTCAGCATTTTTAGGAAAACTAAAATGGAAGTTTTCAAAGCAAAGTAAAAGACTTTAAGAACAAAAATAAAAGGTTTTGACACAGCATTTTCAAAATTTATTAAAACTTATTTTGAGTTTGGACTCTGATGTTTGAATAATTTATATGTATACCTTAATTAAAACTTGTAAAACTTTATTAATATTTAATATTTTTATCAATTTCCACCGCAACTTGGCTTCAGCTTATTCTCTCAGAAATCCATAGGCATGCCTATTAGTGACAAATAGGCTACTAATTAGATGGAAACCGAAGAGAATAATCCTCACTGTTAAAATGAAGTAGAACAATTTTTAGCAAACATTATAACAGGGTTGCTGGCCAAACTATGTTAGATATAATGAACAATCCTTACATCCATTCACAATAAAGTTCATCAAGTGGAAAACCTTTTGTGTTGTCCACCCATACTCTGGCACTCTTAATTTAATACGACATAGTTCTAATAGAATTGCCATGAAAAAGCATATATAATCCTCATGACTTAGGACAGATGATGAAAGTTTAGGAGGATTAGCATTTTATTTGGAACTACAAACAGACACATAAAAGACTAACATTGTGCCTCTTTTCTTTGTCTTGATAGAAAGAACAATTACCCTTTTCATTTTGAGTGATCTGTTTTCCAATAGAAACATAAGGCATTTACATTGATGAAAAATTTTTGAATTCTTCTCCCATAAGGGCAACAGTGGCACATCTTTCCAAGGTAATCTAATAAAAAAAAAGGCATTCTTCAAGCATCATACATATACAGGTATGCAATTGCAGAATTACCAAGCAAACTATTGATTAAATTAAAATACCATATCTTGTTTTAACATGGCATGCACTATAATATGACCTTGTTGAGAAGAAATAAGATCCATTACTGAATTTGGCATTTGAAATTCCATTTGATCCATTGGTAACAGAGTTTATAACAAACAAACATGAAAAGGCGCCATCTACGCAGGTGAGTAAAAGGAATGGAAGAAAGAAGCATACCAGGGCAATGAAGGAAACAAAAGCATAAGAAGGAGATAAGAAATAGAAAATGAATCTCTGCCATTCCTCTGATTCATCAATAACATTCCTCCATCTTTCAACAATATTTTTTCTTTCAAAACCAAACCCTTTACTCTCACCATTATAATTTAACTTTGGAACTCTATATATATATGTGTGTGTGTGTGTGTGTGTGTGTGTGTGAAATGAAATACAACAATCAAGACAAAAATAATAATCCCAACAGTTAACATGCTGCCATAATCTTATTCAAATCCAGGGTACAGGTTTACATTTTTTGTAGAAGTAACCCCTTGATCTTGTCAGTTTTAAGCAGTAGAAATCTTTTCAGTTACATAAAAGGCATTAGCTCAGGAATGAGAAACTAAATAGTAGTAATTTTGTACCTGAATTTGAAAGCTGCCCATTGACAAAAATCCATGAATATCATCAATTTAAGAAATGATTCGGATGAACATATTTGAACATTGGAAAAATCATCTTAATCAATAATCCAAATGATTGTGTTTGAGAATAACAATTCAATTGCAGGTGTTATATATTAATCCAATGATTTAAATCTGACCTGGTTGTATACCAAAGATAATCACTGCAATCTCTAGTGATGTTTAATTGTTCCAGGAGACCTTTGACTATCATCGGTGACTCATCCTCCATTGAATATACATCTTCACTGAATATTTCCCCCGAGATTGCAACTTCACATTTTTCAGTAGCTCTGGTTTATCATCTCATCATACATTAAATGAAACTGGAAACATGTCCAAAATCACATACTTTTTCAGTGGTAAACACAACATTCTTGCAAGAAGAATATATAATCAAAATCATTATTGGAAGATAACTTTAACCATAGCCCAAGGAAACCAAGAACCGAATGACTCCACCTATAAATAAGGAAAATAAGAACAAACTGCAAAAGATAATCAAAGATGCCAGTAGAACAAATGCAGAAAAGGGATAAACATTAGCTTTGGTTCTTAGCAAAGCTAACAAAACACAGTTCAAATATAACAACCATTCTTACAGTATGTTCTCATATCACAGTTTATCATAAATTTACTTCAAAAGTTCATATGCAGAATGTAAGAATTTGACTTCGTTTTTCCATGCCAATCATGTCTAATACATATATGATTCTGTATTAATTCTACAAATATCTTAAAAAACATTGGGAGTAATACTTGCCTGCAACAACTCCAATTCAGCAACCTGGCCAATTTTCCCATGGTGATACAAAACAATCATCAAGAAAAAAGAACAAAAAACTAAAAACTGACCTTCTCATATGAAGCAAAAGCCATCTTCAATTCTCCGATCTGCAACGAATCTGAAATCACAGAAAAGAACAAAAACCTTGTCGAAAAAAGAAAAGCCAGCAAAATATTATCATAAATCATGATGTAGTCCAAGAGAGAACGGGAGGAAGAAGAGAACCTGATAACTTCTCAGTTGGTGCTTCCAACAATAAGAGAATGGTTACATAATAAGCCCAATGAATGAAGTAAAATTCACTCAAGCATAAAAAAAAACACCTAGTCAGCAGAAACAACACAACCAAAATAAAAACAATGAAGAATTACCTGCCAAATTTCTTCTTCCTTGCATCATCAAATCCTACCCAAATCTAAGTTGTTGAGAAACTCGAATTATCTTAAAGCAAAAAAATAACAAATACCCAAATCATTCAAACATCCAAATTCAATAAGAAACAAAAACTAACATCTCGAGGAGGAGAGAAAATGAATAAGGCTGTGGGCAAGAAGCCGGAATTCAAATTATCCAACAAAGCATATATCATAGAAGAAGGAAGAAGAACTCACCAAGGCAATTACTGGAGATAAACATCCACCATCTATTACCACTATTTATAACAACACGATTCAATAAAATCCAAAAGAAACATGCGGTCACAGATTGAAGAAGAAGAAAAAATTACCCGATCAAACAAAAATGCTTGAGTAATCCTTTTTTACAATCAAATCAAGCTCCTATGCCTCTCTTGTTCTCCTTCCCCTCATATAAATGCCACCAACAGCAAACCTGCAAAAAATATCAACAGGAAGCACAAAGGAAAAATAGAAGAGCTGAGAAGGAATAGGTGAAGAATGACAGAAACTGAAGCAGTGAATGAAATCTGAAAGAAGAAGTTTGAAGCGGTGGACAAAAAAGGGGAAAAAATTCACTATATAGCAGTCAAAGCATATTGCTGATTCATAATCCACTTAAAAAAATTGCAGAGACCAAATCAACCAAAAACAAACCCCAAAATTACCCACTATCCTGCCCCTGATTACCAAACTTAGCCCTGATTAAAAAAATCAAAATTGTTTAAAATTCAGCAAAAGAGGGTAAGGAAGAAAATCGGTGTTCACAGATTAAAGCTGTTTAGATTTTATCAGTGCTTATCTTTTAGTATTATTATAAAATGAAAGAATAATTACAATTCCTGAGAGAAAGAGGGTTTGGTTGTAAATGCTGCCATGCTCTTAAACTTTCAGACAAAATTTCGGAATTGAGAGTGAAAGGCTTTGAGCCAAAAAGAAGCAATATAATAAACCCAAAAAAGTTCCAGAAACAAGCCAAGTTGCTCCTTCCTCTTTACTCAAGAAAGAGAAAAAAAAAAACTCTTAAAAGTGAGAGAAAGTGAGTCTAGGCATCTATATCTATATATCCAGAGCTTTCCTTCAAAGTCAGAAAGAGTTAAAGACTTGAAACTTAGTTGTTTATCTCTTTTTCCATACGCCCATAACGTTTTTGTCTCTATTCTTCCTTTTTCCATCAGTTCCCCACTCACCATAACAAAATTTCCCCTTTATATCAAACCCTCGGAACACAAATTTTGCCAAATCAGGAACAAAAATGAAGATTTGGTGTGATGTATGCGATAAGGAAGAAGCCATTTTTTTCTGTTCTACCAACAAAGCTGCGCTCTGTGAAAACTGTGACCGTCGAGTTCACCATGCAAATGAGCTCGCTAGTAAACATTCTCGTTTCTCTCTTCTTCATCCGACTTTCAAAGAATCGCCCCTTTGCGACATTTGTCAGGTACTTAATTTTTAAGGCTCCCGTGTTTTTTAATGTAGGAAGATAAATTCATTAGGTAAATGATTTCTGGGCTTTTTTTTTTTTTTTGCAGGAGAGACGAGCGTTTCTTTTTTGTCAAGAATATAGGGCAATTTTATGTAGAGAATGTGACCTTCCAATTCATAGAGCAAATGAACATACCAGAAACATAACAGGTTTCTTCTTACGGGTGTTAAGCTTTCTTCATCATCTTCTTCCCCTGTTTTGTTAAATCCAACTTCATCTTCATTTATTCCCTCCTATTTATATTTCTTATATCCCTAAGGGCATTTCTCTCCCCAAAGTCCCCAAGCACATATATAACACATGGGCCACTCTCTTTAAAAGTCCTCAAGTATATATATAACACAGAGGCATCTATATCAGTCCCCAAGCACATAACACAGGGGCATCTATTTATCAAAGTCCCTAAATACATGTAACACAGGGGCAATCTATCAATAGTGATAAAATCCAAAGCAGATATAACACATGGATCACCTTTCTTACATGGCAAAGGTCCATAGCACATGTAACACATTGGACCTTGCCATCCTATTACTTATTTCTACATAGCAATGGCCCATAGCACATGTAATACATTGGGCCTTGCTATTTCATTGTCTTCTTCAGGCCCAAAAGCATGTCCATAAAACATTGGGGCCTTACCACCTCACCAACTATCCAAACAGCATAAAGACAAAGAGCACAAAATCCCAGTCTCCTACTGGTGACGTGACAGAGCTCAATATTGCGGAAAGCATCTTTAGGGAAGTATTTTACTTAATTCAAATTTTCCTACAATTATCTATTTATGGCAAGAGATTAGTGCATTAATCATAATCACAGGACACAACAGACAAACTTGGACCAAGCCGACGACGGGAAAACACATGGAAGCGTGGCTTGGCGGCATATGGGAGAGGAATCTGCTCAGATGCCATTTTTGGCAGGAACAACCATGCTTGGAAGCTGTTGCTAACATCCAAAAATGGCAATCGAGCAACAAAAAGAAGAATCAAAATAGAGCAAATTGACTTTGAAAGGGAATCCCAACGTCTCCTGCCAAAAGAAAGTGACTCTTGATCATTAAAACAAAGACGAATTCAAAAGACTAGAAAAAGCCATTGTTCACATTCTCAAAGAGGAAAATATTCTCTGCCAAGATCAAAGATGTCGATTCCATCAAAGATGCCTCTGCAAATGGAACCGATTCCCTGCAACAAAAATCATGGCTGATGCTATCTATGATGTTGATTCCTTTGGGATGATTCCAGCAGCAGGAATCATGGAAGGACCCACGGGCAAAGACATGAACCAGGCACAAGAATGGCTATAAAATGGTGTTTCCAGTTTTGATGAAGAATAAGAACACAATAAGCGAACATACTCTCGCTTCTCACACAGACATTCTTCTCTCTCTGTTGGAGCTTAATCTTGGCTTTCTCTTCCATTTTTCTTTCTCAAACAACACAAAAAGAAGAGATAGAGGAACCATTCTTCATCTTTTTATAACAACACAAAAGAAGAAAGAAAAGCTCTACAACAAGAAGTTCTAGCACAAGATCTACGCTCAACCACAACAGATCTGAGCAACCCAAAGAAAGATCTCCCCAAATCGCTACCATTTTGGGTTCTTCATTTTCATCTTCAAAAAGCTCTGTATTGTTTTGATTTCTCCTTTCTCACACTAGATTTCTCTCCTTTTCTTCCAAACTCACCTCCCATGTTGTTACCCACAAATCTAAGAAATTAATTAAGAGTTTCTGATTCATTTTTACATTCAGAAAACACACACTTTGAGTTATTTATATTATTCGTCATCTTTTTCATCCTCTGCATCTCCTCTTATATTATCCTCTTACTGCCATAGAAGTCTCCCACTTACGGGAAGGTTCCTCTGCCCCGCCGTAAGAGAATACTCACCTACGGCGTGATTCCTAATTCCTTCTTGTCGCCATCTTCATAAACCCACTTCTTCTTCTGGGAAAGTTGGGGCCGGCTAGGATCCACCCCTTGAACCAAGCCAAGCCTACCTTTCGCACAAAAAGGCTCCCACATTTTCTAGCAACTCCACTGGGGACAAGAGTTACTTTTGCTGCTGCAAGTCTCATTCAATCACCGCGGGATTTCCTCATTCCTTCTTCCCGCCATCTTCATAAACCCATTTCTTCTTCTAGGGAAGTTGGGGCCGGCTAGGTTCCACCCCTTGAGCCGGGCTAGGCCTACCTTTTGCACAAAATGGCTCCCACAATGTCAAACTATATCAAGGCTAAAAATTCATCTAAAGGACTAAAGAGAATTTGCAAGGACAGGGCAGTTAACAAGTGGAATTTTATCAATGTTTTGCATAAAAACAAGGGTATTGTCTTAATAATCAGCAGAACTTTTGTCACAACTTCAAACAACAGATTAATATAGTCAAATTGATGAATAGCAGATTGAAGAAAATAAAAACCTTGTAAATGTCAAACTAGAATGTCCGTTTGACACGATACATGACACGACACGAAAACCAGACAACATTGGACTGTGAAGAACAACAGCCCTCAAGCAAGGCAAGCGAATGGCTAGTTCTAGAGTTTACCTTGACAAAAGCAGACGACAATCGGCTCTTAGCCTGAGGTTGGTCTTCTGCATCATTCCTATCCGCCTAAAACCAACAAACTTCAACTCATTTATAAAATTCCTAAACCTTAAACGTAAACGTAAAGTGGCTGGTTTATCTGTATAAGAAAATGATTGAACCCAAATAACAATAATAGCAGAAAAGAAGCAAAGGCATGAAGACGACTTATGGTTTCAAAACATTCAGAGATGGGAACGCATTTTTTTTTTATTTTTTTAAAAAAGAAAAAGTATGAATAAGAAAGTAAGATACAAATAAATCAAGAAAATAGCGAGAGAGAACTTACGGTTCCACAATGGCCACCAAGGGAGATGTTGCTGAAGAGTTGGCTGTCCATCATGAAGGCAAAGCAAATTTAGAGAAAAGGGGAAAAAAGGGGTTCTCAGAAATCGAAGTGAGGGGGAGCGGGATTTTTATACAGTACGAATTCCATATATAGTCCAAATAGGGAAAATAATCGAACAAAACATCGAGAAATTAAGGTTTTAAAGAAGCAAACCTTGATATTCAGATGAATCCATCCAAAGAGAGCATTGAAGAGAACGAAAAGAGAAAGGAGACTTAGAAAATTATAGGGATTTCGATCGAATGGGAGAAGGGTTTGTCTTTTAATTATAATTTTTTTTAGCGACGTTTCCTAGACATAAACGCCGCCAACTACGTTTTCCAAACCCAAAACGACGTTGTTTGACATAACAAGACTTAAAAAAATAATTTCAGTCATAAGGCCAAAATGTTGTCAGAACTTTGAAAGGCCATAAATTTGCGCTCAGTTGTTCGCTTGATGTGTTTTTTTTAAACCACCTAACTTTTCGAGACGAACACAATGGCCTGGCCCAAATTTTCGTCAAAATAATGTCGTTTTCATACTTAATTTCTTATTATTTTTTTCTTTTTTTAATGAGTCTTGGAATTTTCGATCCAGTCATTACCCGTTCTAATCTATGTATTATTCCATTTTCATTCTTTAAACACATTGTTCTTTCTATGTAGACTATCATGATAGGAGACACTTATTAACCTTACTATGATTTTTGAAGCAACAATTGTTGCCAAGGTTGGATTCTTTTTTTTTTGTGGCCATATGGGTTGGATTCATTGTTCTTTCCTTCACTTAAATACGACCCATGATTTTTGTAGAAAACAATAATTAAAAGCCTTATTAACATGGAGATGAGTGAAAATTTTAAAGCATCTTGAATATTCAATTGATTTCGGTCTTCACTTCATGCCAGAAATAGGGATGCCAAAGTTGATTCATTTCCTGCAACCAGTGATCTTCAATTGCTTTTTGTTGTAAGCTTAGTCACTCACTTCTTGTTACTTCTAAGTTCTGAGAATTTTGTTGCAAATTCTATTGATTTGTCATTCAGTAAACTTCTTTCTACATTATGTTGCAGCTGAAAAAGAAGCTTTGAATTTTCAAGATTCATGCACCATGAGAATTTTACAAGTGATCTACTACTACTAACTACAGCTACGGCAAGAATCTCTCTGCAGCTACTTCTGTATGTTCCATTTTACAATACTGTAGTGTTTTCTACGTACTAATTCAATATTTTCCTACGCACCATGCATCCAAGACAATAATCTTTTTTCCTATTTGACATAGAGTCTTCTCAACACATAACATAATTTTTGAAGGAGCACATAATTTTTGAAGGAGCACAGAAGATTGGAGCAGAGTATTTGGATTCTCTTCAAGATCAACTCTCAAGACTTACAATACGTTAATAATGAAATTACTAATAGGTCCATTCTTGATCAATTATGTGGAATTTGAAAAATCTAATATGATAATGTGAGAATCTATATAAAATTAATTAGCACTAACATGCTAGAAATTCTACATGCATGAGTATGAACATATTGATATTTATCTTTTATCTTTACTAGATAAGAGCCCGTGCATTTCACTGCGCAAACATATTCTTGCACTTGATATGCAATAGTCTCCAATTAGTTTTCAACATATTATTGGTGACTTATGGGTTTGCCAAATGAGAACGATGACCAATTGCTTTAGGTCATGTGTTTTGAAAGATTTGGACTTAAATAAGAATCCGACAAAAAAAACCAGTCAAAAGAATTAGTCTCATTAATCTAAGAGCAAATTGATAGGAGTATTTCGGTTATTTCATGCTTGATTTTTTTGTTATTTGAGTTAAAGATCGAGGGTATTTTGGGAAGTTTGAAAAAAACCCTCCGTGTGTCCAATTTCCACCATAAGCACAAATTATGTAATATTAATTAGACCGTCTATTTCCGTTAATCGAAATAACTAATTCTTTGGAAGCATTTTTTATACCTTGAACATTAAATTTAGTTTCCGAGTCCTTCATGAAAGTTGTAGATCATGGAACAACTTTTCAATAAAAACACTTGAATCATCTCAATCGGATAATTGGAGCAAAAGTTATATAACATTAAGTGGACCGTCTATTCACGTTAACCGAAACAACAAATTTTTCAGAAGCATTTTTTATACTTGAAACATTAAATTTAGTATTCGAGTCATTCATGAAAGTTGTAGATCATGAAACAATATTTTAATAGACACTTAAATTACCTTAATCGGATAACCGGAGAGAAAATTATAATGTTAAATAGATCGTTTAGTCAAACCACTTATAAATATGTTATATTATATTAAATTGTTAAAAAGTCAAAAATACCCTTAAATGTTTGTGAGAATAATGAAAAAACCAATATTGAAATGATGAAAAAACCAAGCTAAATAATAATCAAATCGATAAGGTTAAATCTTTTGACTGGTTTTTTAGTACTTTTACTTCTTAGAATTATTGTTTTTTTATAATAATTATACTAGTTTTACCTTTCACGTGTGTTGCACGTAGCCCAACATTTTTCGATTGAATATTTTCATGAAATTTTGATAGGGTAATTATTTGATACACCGGCGGTGTAAATTTTGAACTCCACAAGCGGGTTGTGGAGTTGACACATGTCCATTTTCTGAATTAAATAAATTTTAAATATTTCAATCTAGTCCCTAGGGGACACATGTCACCCTTCAAGACCCGCTTGTGCAGTCGCTAAACTCCACTGCCGGTGAATTATATATAAACCCATTTTGATAACTACCCTATTAAATTTTGATAATCACGCTATGAAATTTTGATAATTACCTATGAAATTGTGATAAACTCCATATGAAATTTTGACAACCTAACTATAAGATTTTAATAAATCTTCCTATGAAATTTTGACAACCTAACTATAAGATTTTAATAAATCTTCCTATGAAATTTTGTAACCTTACTATGATTTTTGATAACCTCCCTATTTAATGGTGTTTTTATGAGAAACGCCTATATTTAACGGCGTTTTTGGATAGAAACGCCGCTACTATATTGAGAAATGTAATTTTTCCTTGAATTAGTCGCGCGGAAACATTTTTCCGCATTTTTTGTTAAATATACTGACATTTGTAATTTGAAACGCTGCTATATAGTGGCGTTTTATGGAGAAACGTCACTATCTTCAATTTAAGAGAGTTAAATAGTGGCATTTAGCGTTTTCTAGTAGTGGTTGAAATCTCAATTTGGTACCAAACTTTTTACGAAAATCCCAACTTAATACGAAACCTTTTAATTCGTTCAATTTGGTATCAAACGTTTTATAAATGGACCAATTTAATACTTTTTCAAGCGTCCGTTAGCGTGTGAACAACACGTGCGTTAAATAACGTGTTAAGATATAGCTTTAAAAAAAACCACGTGACATTTTTAATTAATAAAAAAAATATTAAAAAAATTCGAATTATTATTCTTTAAATCCGATCCCCCTTTCCAGTATAAACAAGACTTAAATTCATAAATGGTTCAATTAGTCCTAACATGTTCCACTTCCACCACCATTGGACATATCAATCTTATTCTTAGCTTTGCTAGCTGCAACCTGCACTTCAATATTCTTCTCATCAAGCTTTGATTTTCTGTCGTTGGATTGAGTGTACCGGTGTCGTAGCATTGATTTCATTAAATCAAACTTGGGCTCCTCTTCTTGGCCATAAATGGCATCATCCAAAGTTGAAAACTGTCCCATCTTTTTCTCCTTCGTCAGATGAAGAAGCTGATGATGAAGGACGTACTCGTATCGAATTTCACGGTTTCTTTTGCTGGCTAGAACTAGCAGAATGAAATTTAGGCTACTAGGAAAAATAAAAAGGATATTTGGGCTATTCCTTGGCTTCATTGAATAAAAAATCATTGTTAGTTTTAGGTCGGGGAATTACCTAAAAATACAAATAAATTTTTTAAAAAAATTACTAGCTAATAGCTATGGAAAAAATTTAAACTAAAATTAAATTTTAAACCAACATTCTACTACCTATGGACAAAATTAAAACTAAAAACAAAAAACAAAAAACAAAAATACTAAATTTAATTTAATTCATAATAATGTTTATCTAGAAGCAATAATATTAAGATTAAGAAGATGTATTAAAGAGCTCAATAAACAATTGATGAATATATATTATTATTACTATATGAATAATAATTTTTTTGGCAATTTATAACTACTAATATTTTTTTTGCTACTCACTAATATTTTTGGCACTAATAATGATAATCAATAAACTTATTTTGTACTTAAATTTGTTAAAATTGAAATGTTATCAAAATATTATTATTATTTCATAGCTGGGCCTGGACATTTAAAAAAAAAAAACTACTAATCTTTACTAACTACAAGATACAGGGCACTCACTATGTGAGTAGTTTTTAACAATTTATTTTAAATGGGTAGTTTTTTTGAAAATAATATAAATAAAATTTAAATACTTATATTTATCCTCTAATGAGTAGTTTTATTTAAAATGGGTAGTTTTAATAAACTGAGTTTGTATCAGAGTCAACTTTTGACACAAATTCAGGACTTGACTTTATAATTAGTATAGATAATCTGAGAACCTGAGTTTGTCTCACGAGTTGACTAGGAGACAAACTCAATTTTTTAAAAAATTAAAACAAATTAAAAACTACCCATCTTAAATAAAATTATCTATTGGAGGATAAATATAATATTTAAATTTGATTTAAATTATATCATATAAAAAACTATCTATTTAAAAAAAAACTACCACAAACTATTACATTTTAATTATTTTATTTTTCTCTTTATTAATGGCAAAAAAAAATTATTATTATTTTATTTTCATATATACTTACACAATGAGTCTCCTGTATCTTGTAACTAAAAATACCACTAAAAATACATTTAAATAAAAAAAACAAATTTAATTAATGAAAAATTAAACAAATAAATAAATAAAATGAAATTCCACACACCAAAAAAAGAAAATAAAAAAAAAGGAGTGGGCACCCATCTCTTTTTCCATATTTCTCCCTTCGGCCCATTTGGCCTACTTTCCTTCGTTCCCTCTCTCTTTCTCTCTCCTTTGTCTGAAAAGTGAAAACAAAAATAATCAAAGGAAAAAGGAGAGAAAAAGGGAGGAAGAGGAAGGCACAAATACCAGAGCTATTCTCTGCATTCCTCCCTATCCAAATCATGGCGGTAACCTCTCTCTCTTTTTATTTATAATATGTTGTTATTTATTCATATCTCGTCTTTTTCTTTTTACGTTTAACCGTTAACGTTTCATTTGAAGATTGATTTTCATCTTCTTCCATTAATTTTTGTTTCTTTAATTTTATCGTTTTTATGCATCCGCTTCGTGTTTGTCGAATGTTTGTGGAATAATATAATTTCCATTTATTGGTTCATTCATTTTCCAATTGAATTCGTTTGGCGTTCCGCATTTAAATTGTTTGTTCTTTTCTTTTTCTCGTCAATTTCTCAGTTTTACTGCCTCTTTTGACTGTAGATTTGGATAAAATTGTGGTTTGTTTTATCCTTTCTTTTTCCCAAGCCTGCAATTTTACGGATTAGGCTTTCAAATTTATATATTGTTTTAAATTTTATTTTGTTCTACCGTCTTATTTTCTTGTTTGTCTGTCTATATTTTATATATCGTTTAGAAAATTTCTGATTGTTTCACATCTGTTGGAAATTGATATATATGTTAATCAAATGTTCTTCTTTGATATTTGTTGTGAATTTGCAAGAAGTTTGATTTCACTCTCTGTGTAATTTAATAGTGCTACCTAGTTTTATCGAAAAAGAAAATTTGCATAATTTTTTGAAAATTGCAATTGAAACGAACATTCATTGTATCCGTAGTGCTTTTATGGTGCATTTGGTGTGGCAGATTGTTATTAGTGTAGTTGTTATTAATTGGTAATTTGGTATCATGTTTCAGATTTAATGATTCTTTTGGTATGGAGCAATTCTTGGATTTAACTATGGTTGGTGTTGTATCATAATTTTTCCTTTCATTTGCATGTCTAGCTCTTGGTAATTTTAATATGAGTTGGAAATTTGGTGAATTGGGTTGCCTGTAAGGGCCTTGATATTTGCCCTTGATACTTGCAGAGACTAACTGGTTTAGGGTACATAATAGAAATTAGAAAGTAGCTCTCCAGTTCTATTAACCTTGCCCCTTCATTTTAGGGATTCAGTCCTGAGACCTCCTAGTTGGATCTCAAGTCCTAAGCACCAGCATCTTCCAGGGATGTAAGGACTTTGATATGTTAATTTAGAAGTAAACATCTAAGAATATAGTGTTTTTTCATTGAGTGTGGCCGTATTAGGATTTTGGACTATGAAGAATGGGTATCTGAAGGAATAATAGACAGTTACAGGTGGAGAATGTTAAAGTGTACTTGATGGAGGATATAACATGTTTTATCTAATTGTGTTGTTTTAATCATAGGAATAAGTTCATGGTCGTACCTTATCTATACTTTTAATGTTATCCTCACGTTGTTTCAAATTGTATAGTTTCTACATTTTTTAGCTTCATCATTGGATAGTCATAGAAGGGATACTATAGTTAATGTGAAATTCTGTCTTTCACTTCATGTCAAGTTCATTGTCATCAACCAGTCGTATTTTATCGTATCTCCTTTCCTGATCGCGCTAAAGATCATGAACTGGACTGTGAAAATTCAAGAAGATTGAATCATACTCATGCATGTATCTTGCATTTTTTTTTTTTTTTGAGATGATGGATCCCTTAAAACGGATGTTGTCCTATACAGGATAAGGGTCGACCATTGCCAAAGTTTGGTGAATGGGATGTCAATGACCCTGCATCAGCCGAGGGATTTACGGTTATCTTTAACAAGGCTAGAAATGAAAAAAGGACTGGTGGCAAGATTGAATCGCCAGGGAGAAAGGACGCCACATACAAGCAAGGGGCTGTTCTCGGAAAGCCTCAGTCTGTAAGTAATCTTGCCTTCTTTTTTCTTTCTTTCTCTTTTTCTTTTCTTTTTTATTTTTTTAATGCATTTATGAAGAAATTTCTCTCCTTGTTAATAGAGAAACCTTGTTCACTCTTGAATAACAATTGGGTTTTGTTTTCATTGTCTTAGAGCATTTCGTTCTCACTTAAATGTATTTTCAATGATGCTAATGATTATTTTTCCTGATATCAAGTAAATTTCTTTGTATTCAATTTATTTTTATGCAAGCTTTGTTATGGTTTTTATTTGGCAATATGGGAAATTCTTTTCTGGCATTCAAAAGAAATGTTCTTAAATTTTTATCTATTTTCTAGTACCATAACATGTTTGTTCCCCTATTACACACTTACCTTTTCCGGTTTATAAACGATACAATGGTCTTATGAGGATTGGATTGGAGATAAGGTTATATAATCTAGCATTGCATACAGTGACTACTCGTATACTTGGTATGCTTACTTGACCTTGTAAGTTCCAGACTATGTCAAGAATAGTAAAAACAAAAAAAAAAAAAAACAAAAAGAAATAAAACGATGCAGAGCAAGCAAACTCCTACAATGGTAATTTTATTTGTTTGTGTCACCATCTATGGTTCTCCTCCATTGATGTCACTTCCTGATTTCTACAAATGCCATCATGTGACAACCCTATTCTCTTCTGTGCTTTTCTTCTTCTGTATATTTAAGTAGTAAAAAGGAAATAAGACTTACCACTGATTCTTATATGGCCATCTCTTGATTAGAAATGGCTAGCTTGTTAATGCAATTTAAGTATATTTTATCAGCTTCTTGTTCTCTCTGGGACCTTCTGAGCTAAGAGTACATGTATGTTCACTGTTTGAATTTTCTTTTACAGTTTTCCTGCTAAGTTTCCATGATATTTGTGGATTCACAATATTGATACTATTCTCATCCTTGTTTAAAATGTTTAAAAATGCAGCAGAAGAAATGGCTTTGCTGTATAAAAGCTGTTGATGCAGACTAAGAAGGTGGCTCTTACAGAGTAAGAGCTTACAAAGCATTAAATGTTCTTACATCAAGCCCTTACCGATGATCTAGAAGACTGGAGCTGTATCAGAAGCTATGATAGGTCTTGCTGGAAATCTTTGTTGCTACTTTGAGCTTTGGAGATGATTCATGGGCTTGGGATGAAAGAAAAATGTTGTTTTTATGTTTATGTGCACTTCTGGGTTGGTTTGCATTGTTTGCTCCCTTCATTATTCAATATATATATGCTATGGATTAACACTATTGTTTATGACATTTGTATTCTGTATTATTTTTGAGTGGACGTCATTTTCTTGTGTGTATCGCTACCTTCATACATGTAATACTAAATGAACCTCCCCCACATTGCTTATTTGCTCTCAACTCTGCATCACACTCATTTTCTTAAGTCGGTTACGCACAAATAGGCTTGGAAGCTTCATGAACTAACTTTTCAAATCTAGAAACTTTTTAAATGTCTCCTTTGAATTGAAGTTGGCTTAAGGTAGATAAGGGTAAGAGAAAAAGTATATTATGCTCTTACGAGTCTAGAATATAGGGAGGAGAGTTGTGGATCTACTCTTAACATTGTGTTTGTAAGATATGGTCAATTTCCCTGCTCTTGATGGGTGCATTTGTATCACCGATTCCCTTGGGCAATCAAGACCCATTTTCCCTTTATTATTATTTCCAAAAGATATCAGCAAATGAATTGTACGACCTAACAAACATAATTATGCTGAAAAACCAATACTAATGTTTCCACTAAGAAAGAATACAATAATTTCATTGACACAAAAATGAGCAAAACTGAGTTAGACAGGTAGTAAAATCAGGTATACTAGTTAAATCAAAGATAAGATTAAGTTGTAGGTTGCAGTACCAAAATCAAGCTACTAGTGGTATGAAGTTGTACTTTCTGGATGTTCCGAGTTTGAGAAGGTAAACTTGAAGGACGCTAGCTGATTCCAGCATTGCCTTATGAATTGGTCGACGGCCCATGCTCTCATTCACTGCAGTCAACAAAAGTAAAATAAATTTTGCTTGTCAATTCCTAGGGACAAGTTATCAACAGAAATTGAAAAGAAGCAAATAAAGAGAGGTCCGCTTTCTGTACCATGAATTGTCAACATATAATAACCCTAATATTAATGGCAGCTAATTAATTTTATATCAGCACAAGATTTGGACTCACAACTAGTGAAAATGGATCCTAAGCAAACAGAGATACAAGAGAGAACTGGCAACGATTGTTGAGCATTACTGCTTTGAAAGATAAAGCTTTTAAGCTAAGAGTTTGAGGGTCAAAAGTAAAATTATTTGAAGTAGAGTAAAAACAGGCTACTTATCTCTTGTGGGTCAATCTGAGCATCTAACCAATGCTGTTGGAGTACCTGCTTGCAGCAGCCAGCAAGTTTCAATTTGGCCTTGCTAAAATTGAGCTTCTTTTCACAACAATCTTCTTAACTACTGTCATCAAAGCATTAGCCTCAAATTTCTTGTATCTTTCTCAAGACTTTATGGCATTTTCTATTTAACACATTTCTTAATTAAGTAAAAACTAATAAGTCAAAAAGAGAAGCTGTGTTTTCAATTCAGAAAGCAACCAACTTCCCTTCCCTGTTTTCTTTTTTCCTCCCTTCCAAATCTGGCTTATGTAATGGATCAAGATATTCTTTATTTGTCTATAATTGATTTTATACACATCACAAACAACATGCTTATCTACATTCGTTCCAGTCTTAGCATGTGAATACATGCGAATTTGTATATTTAGTTTGGTTCCCTCCTAAATTAATTTGGTATTGATATTCTTTTTATTGTTTTATAGGTTGTACATGAAGAACAAGTGCCAAGGGCATCTAAAAGCAAAGTTGGCATCAAGTTCTTGGATTAGAAGCAACAATTGTTGCCAAGGTTGGATTCATTTTTTTTTTGGCCATATGGGTTGGATTCATTGTTCTTTCCTTCACTTAAATACGACCCATGATTTTTGTAGAAAACAATAATTAAAAGCCTTATTAACTTGGAGATGAGTGAAAATTTTAAAGCATCTTAAATATTCAATTGATTTCGGTCTTCACTTCATGCCAGAAATAGGGATGCCAAAGTTGATTCATTTCCTACAACCAGTGATCTTCAATTGCTTTTTGTTGTAAGCTTAGTCACTCACTTCTTGTTACTTCTAAGTTCTGAGAATTTTGTTGCAAATTCTATTGATTTGTCATTCAGTAAACTTCTTTCTACATTATGTTGCAGCTGAAAAAGAAGCTTTGAATTTTCAAGATTCATGCACCATGAGAATTTTACAAGTGATCTACTACTACTAACTACAGCTACGGCAAGAATCTCTCTGCAGCTACTTCTGTATGTTCCATTTTACAATACTGTAGTGTTTTCTACGTACTAATTCAATATTTTCCTACGCACCATGCATCCAAGACAATAATCTTTTTTCCTATTTGACATAGAGTCTTCTCAACACATAACATAATTTTTGAAGGAGCACAGAAGATTGGAGCAGAGTATTTGGATTCTCTTCAAGATCAAGTCTCAAGACTTAGAATACGTTAATAATGAAATTACTAATAGGTCCATTCTTGATCAATTATGTGGAATTTGAAAAATCTAATATGATAATGTGAGAATCTATATAAAATTAATTAGCACTAACATGCTAGAAATTCTACATGCATGAGTATGAACATATTGATATTTATCTTTTATCTTTACTAGATAAGAGCCCGTGCATTTCACTGCGCAAACATATTCTTGCACTTGATATGCAATAGTCTCCAATTAGTTTTCAACATATTATTGGTGACTTATGGGTTTGCCAAATGAGGACGATGACCAATTGCTTTAGGTCATGTGTTTTGAAAGATTTGGACTTAAATAAGAATCCGACAAAAAAAACCAGTCAAAAGAATTAGTCTCATTAATCTAAGAGCAAATTGATAGGAGTATTTCGGTTATTTCATGCTTGATTTTTTTGTTATTTGAGTTAAAGATCGAGGGTATTTTGGGAAGTTTGAAAAAAACCCTCCGTGTGTCCAATTTCCACCATAAGCACAAATTATGTAATATTAATTAGACCATCTATTTCCGTTAATCGAAATAACTAATTCTTTGGAAGCATTTTTTATACCTTGAACATTAAATTTAGTTTTCGAGTCCTTCATGAAAGTTGTAGATCATGGAACAACTTTTCAATAAAAACACTTGAATCATCTCAATCGGATAATTGGAGCAAAGGTTATATAATATTAAGTGGACCGTCTATTCACGTTAACCGAAACAACAAATTTTTCAGAAGCATTTTTTATACTTGAAACATTAAATTTAGTATTCGAGTCATTCATGAAAGTTGTAGATCATGAAACAATATTTTAATAGACACTTAAATCACCTTAATCGGATAACCAGAGAGAAAATTATATAATGTTAAAATAGACCGTTTAGTCAAAACCACTTATAAATATGTTATATTATATTAAATTGTTAAAAAGTCAAAAATACCCTTAGATGTTTGTGAGAATAATGAAAAAACCAATATTGAAATGATGAAAAAACCAAGCTAAATAATAATCAAATCAATAAGGTTAAATCTTTTGACTGGATTTTTTAGTACTTTTATCTTCTTAGAATTATTGTTTTTTTATAATAATTATACTAGGTTTTACCTTTCACGTGCGTTGCACGTAGCCCAACATTTTTCGATTGAATATTTTCATGAAATTTTGATAGGGTAATTATTTGATACACCGGCGGTGTAAATTTTGAACTCCACAAGCGGGTTGTGGAGTTGACACATGTCCATTTTCTGAATTAAATAAATTTTAAATATTTCAATCTAGTCCCTAGGGGACACATGTCACCCTTCAAGACCCGCTTGTGCAGTCGCTAAACTCCACTGCCGGTGAATTATATATAAACCCATTTTGATAACTACCCTATTAAATTTTGATAATCACGCTATGAAATTTTGATAATTACCTATGAAATTGTGATAAACTCCATATGAAATTTTGACAACCTAACTATAAGATTTTAATAAATCTTCCTATGAAATTTTGTAACCTTACTATGATTTTTGATAACCTCCCTATGAGATTTTGTTAATCTCCCTATAATTTTTTGAACCTAATTTCGACAATCTCTATTAGGTTGAACTCCTCTATTTAGTACTATATAAATTATTCATAGTAAGCTCTTCATAAGAACAAAAGAAAACAATCATCAAAATTAGTACATACGTTTAAAAATCCAACTCCTTTGAAAAATCGTTTTAAGAAATCATCAAACATAATATTGAAAAAAATGAAGAAAATAATTTACACTTTTTTTGGTTTTTTTTTTTTGCAATCTAATCCGGTTTAGCTCTTATAGTATGATTATACGTTTGAAATTTCAACTCCGTTTTAGTTCTTATAGTATGATTATACGTTTAAAAATTCAACTCCTTTGAAAAAGCGTTTTAAGCAATCATCAAACATAGTAATGAAAATAATGAAGAATATAAGTTAAAAAGAGTGATAAAGGAAAATGAAATTCCCAAAGCATGACAAGAAGTTATCAATACCATACCTAGACGGTAGTTTTTTTTATACCTGCAAAAATAACAGAAATTTTAAAATGTAAAAAGAAAAATTCAAACTCTTTTCATGGCCATTGTACCTTATGGACATACATTTAAGAAAAATGATACCAAAATTACAAATGCAACAATCATATATTTATCATCATCGTTTTTTTTTTGCTACATATTTATTATTATCGTTAATAATTTGGATAAGTAGTTAGAAATATATATAAAATAGTTTGAGTAAGATTTAAACTTAAAATTAAATCATAAATGATCGGACGTCAGCAAATCATAAAAATAATCCCAACAATTACTAAATAAAATAGCTAGGGCAAGTTGGGTTCGAATCCACAGAGAAATAGGATTATTTTCTTTTTCTAGTCAATTAGCTTAAAAACAAACAAACAAAATAAAGAGAATTCTGAAAGTATATTGAAAACACAAAATTAAATCAAAACAATCTAACAATTAACTAAGAAATCAATTTGAGAAAATTAAAAGAACAATTATAAGAATCCCTCCAACATAGAATTAATATCACTCTTGACAAGAATAACATGGATCATTGATATCTAAAAATTATGAAAATAATGGATAGCTTGTTTGGAATTGAATCTTAAATTACCTTTTCCCTTTTGAGGCTTAAATTATATCCCTATTATTCTTAACAATTAATTTCCCTTTTGAGCCTTAAATATTACTAAGAACAAAGCATTAAGAACTAGTAATTTATGAACAAGCACAATAAACAATCAAATTATTTATTGATTCCTAAACCCCTTGGAAGGAATTGGCCGTTCTCTTCCAATTGCTACTACACAATTAACTTGAATTGGCCGTTCTAAGTTAATTTAGCTAATGTAAACTTATTCATCAAGATAGTGTCGACTCAAGTCCATCAAAACAAGTAAACATAGAGTTCAAACAGAGAATTAAGAAATACCCAAAACAATTTTCATATATAAGTGCAAAATCTCATCATGAAATAAGTCAAGAGATCAATTAAATTCTACATTGGAGAAATAAAAAGGATTACTCACTCATAGATTGAGTGAGCATCCAAAGAAAAGAAGAAAAACTTATCTATGGATGGGAGGAAGGGAGAAGGGCCGGCGGCTCCAAGCTTTCTCCAAGTCTTCAACTATTCTAATTATTCTACAATACAATCCAATCATAAAAACCTAGACCTAAGGTGGCTATTTATAGTGGAAAATAACCCTAAAGACTCCAATCATAATTATGAAAGGACTCTAGGACGGTTTAGACTCTAACTTGGTCTCTAAGTTGGCTTAAAAGTCTTCCTTGAGCTTTAAATTGAGTAAAAATCGGATCCTGGAAAATTCTGGAATCATGCAGAGACTTCGACAATAATTTCAGACTTAAAGATGGCAGAGCTGGGCTTTGGGCTTCAAAGAAAAGTTGTAGATCTCGGAGTCCTCTTTCCAACGCATATTCACACACTTCATTTGGAGGTCTTAATCAAAAGTTATAGCCTTTTTACCAAGACTGTGCAGAATCCTAATCCAATTAGGACTAGTATTGCGGGAATTTGATATTTTATAGGGTTTGTGCCACACATATCAGGCTTTTGACTCCAATTGTGGGCTCAACTGGGCTGATTATTATCCCATATAAAATATTCATAAATCCATGTCTTCAAGACTTCTTCATAGCTTGTCTTCATTCCTTTGCGATTTAAGGTCAATTTTTAATTCTTGCTCCTTGGAATAATTCTTCAATGATCTTCTTATCTTCAAATTATCTCTAATTTGGTCTTCAATCTCGAACTTCGAATCTCCAAATCTTCACTCAAAAATGCTTTGCTCATATCTGTGTTAAAAATCATCAAAATAACTCTAAAAATAGTGAAAATTAGTAAGTTTCCACTTTTCTTCTCTTAAAGACTCAAAAACACAAATATTCACAAAATAAGACATATTAGAGTATAAATTCATCAAAAACATAAGAAAATAACTATAAAAATAGGATTGTTTTTGGCTCGATCAATAAATAAATAATAATATATATAGTAGAAATTGGGTTGGCCAATAATAATATAATAATATATATAACATAAAAGTCTAATTTTAAGTAATGAAAATTTAGAAATATTTTTGAAAAAAATGGTACAATCGGAAAACATAAAGTTTCTCATTATTCATACTTTTATATATAGTATAGATTTGGAGAAACTATTGATTTTATCTCATTTCGACCAGTAGGCCCGTTTGAGTCCATGTAACCCAAATTGCCAAGTCAGATATCTTGAAGGCTAAATCAGATATTCTTCGACCCAATTCGTTAATATGGAAGCCCAAAAAAGGAGTCCAAGTCCAATCAGTAATTATGATGCAGTGATGATTCATCCCTGATGAAGCATTGTTAAATCCTATTTGAAGGAGGACTTCACAAAAGCAGTTTTAGAAGAAAATTCATAACTTAAAAGAGGATAAGAGGCATGGAATTGCGGAAGTATTGTCCCTCTGAAGAAAAAAAAAGTTAGTAACCTTAAAAAGGTTAGGCTCAAAGTCTTTTAAGTGTGGGGGAGAGAGTCTACATGCATAGATCCATGAAATTTTTTCGAAAATTTTGAATTTAAATCAATTACTCAATATATGCATACAAAGATCATTGATTGATTTAATTATGATTGATGAATGCTTAGAATTTTTAAGGATGCTTTATTCATTGATTGATTTCTAGCATGTCATCTGATTTCTTAGAATTAGGTGTAACTAGAGTTTGTGATATGAGCTTATTCATTTATTGCTTCTATAATTATCTATTTCTAGAACTTGTGTTGAATCTTGTTGAAATTACAATTATGAAAGTATGTCATGGATATGTCAAGAAAAAGTGTGGGGAACTACTTATATAAAGGGTAGTTAAAAAAAATCTTTTTAAGAAGTGTTTTCATGAAGAAGAGAAGAGGTACTTCTGATCTTTCCATAGTTGTCACTCTAAAAAAAAAAAGGTTAGTAACCTTAAAAGAGGATAAGAGGCATGGAATTGCGGAAGTATTGTTCCTCTAGAAAAAAAAAAGATTAGTAACCTTAAATCATAGAACACTTCAAGGTTAGTAACCTTATTTTCTTAAAACAATTACCCTTCAAATTCATTATAACCCACGAAAACCCTTGATTTGTATCCATGATATTACCTTCCTTTGAGTAATAGAGATAAAGATGAATACACAAGCTTATGGTCAGTAGTAGTTATAATATGTCAAGAATGATGAGTGATTAGAACTACTTTAATTATGGTTACTTAAGAATAAAGATACTTGCTATTTCTTGATCTTTTGAATTGAGTGCTCTTATTATTCTTTGTTATTCTGATTTCATGATTGTATTGATCTTTGATATGTGTATGCATTCAAAATAAGCTTTCGAAAAGAATGTTTTTTCAAAGCCTTTAAACCTATGTTTGTCTAAAAATTTGTTCTATTTTTAATAACCCAGTGTCGAGTCTAGTTTTAAACATTTTTGTGTGTGTCGTCCTAGTTAAGAAAATCCTCAGGTGACATAACACCTCCTGAGTACCTCTATCAGTCTCAGGTTTAAATGGCTTGCGTCACGTATTTTTGAATCCTATTTATATGATCATTTTCCTATGCTTTTTAGTATTTTTATGTGTGATTTAACCATATTTTACAAGTATTTGTGTTTTTAGGTCTTGAAGAGAAGAAAAGTGGAAACTTGTTGTTTTTCACTATTTTTGGAGCTATTTTGATGACTTTTGTCACAAATATGAATTTAGCAATTTTGAGTGAAGATTTGGAGATTCGAATTTCTTGATTGAAGATTAATTGAAGATAATTTCAAGTCATGAAGATCATTGAAGAAAGATTTCAAGGCGAAAAAACTAAGGATTGAGCTTACATCGCGAAGGAATGAAGACATGCTAAGGAGAGATCCTGAAGACATGGGCTTATGAGCATTTTACATTGGAGAATAACTAGCCCAACTGGGCCCACAATTGGAGTCAAAGCCCCAATCCGCGCGGTCCAACCCTGTGCAAATATCCAATTCTCGCAATACTAGTCCTAGTTAGATTAGGATTTTGCGCAGTCTCTGTAAAAAGGCCATAACTTTTGACTCAGACCTCCAAATGATGCGTATGAATATGTATTGGAAAGAGGACTCCGAGATCTACAACTTTTCTTTGAAGCCTGAAGCCCAATTCTGCCATCTTTGAATCCGAAATCGCTGTCGAAGTTTCTGATCAGTAGTAGTTTTTCCTGAAATCCGATTTTTACTCTAAGAAGACCTCCAATCCGACTTGGAGACCAAGTTAGGAGTCTAAACCGTCCTAGGCAGTTGTTTAGGCTATTTCTAAGTCTATTAGGAGTCTTATTAGGTCCACTATAAATACCCACCTTATGTTAACCCTAGAGAATACAATTCACAATTCTCTTCATCTATTTTTCTTCTAGTTTCTAGTTTTCTCTCTAGTTTTAGAAGAGGGTGTCGAAATGACAACCCTAGGTGCCGCCCAAGGGAGGAGACCACGCCATGTTTGTAAGTTTTTCTAAGTTTCTCATGGATTTTTCCAAATCCATGAGTAGCTAAATTCTTAATACTTTCTTTTCCTTTGGTGATTTCAATCTTTAATTTATGGGGAGATCTTTGTTCTTTATAATTTGATTTGTTTATCTTGTTTGAGTAATTTATCAATCGCTATGCTTTATTTTATGATCTTAATTGTTATTGAATTAATTTATCACTAATTCTTTAATCGTTTGGATCTATTGCTATATTAGACTTGGCGAAAAGCTATGTTCCTAGGTTTAATAATTGGTAGTTTGGGATTGATATTTCAATTGGATCTAATGAAAAGCTATGTTCTTAGTGAAGATTGTTTGGTGACAAAGGCAAGTTTGCTTAGTCGTTTTATTTGTCTTTTTACTTTGCTGAAATTGTGAATAGATCTTAATGCTTTATTCTTTATAGATCTTAAGCCAAAATGGTAGAGGTTTATTTAGATTAAAAGGGATTAATTGCGAAAAGTTATATTCCAGTTAATCTAATATGCAATGCAGGGAATTGGGAAAAGTTATGTTCTCTTTTCAGCTGGCCAATTATTCAATTAGAAATTGTCAAATACGTATTTTGTGTCAATGATCAATATTTTTCTTGATTGATTTCAACCATTGGAAAGGAAGTAAGCTCTTTAATTATAGTTTTTTCTTATCTTATTTAACTTAATTTACTTTACTTTATTTTTAGATTAATTGTTTCCTTTAAATTGTGATACTTCTAATCCCCTTTCTTTTAAGTGTTTTTGAGTGATTTTAGAAAAGTTTTGTCTTTGATATCTGCTTCACCATTTTCTGTGGGATTCGACCCCTACTTGCCCTAACTACTTAGTAAGGATTTGTGGGGATTATCTTGTGATTTGCTGACGACCGGTCATATATCGATTGATGCAAAAGTTTTTACCGTATGATTATATGAGAAACACTATTCGAGAACCTTCCACTAATACTGGTAAGACCCCCATCTAGATGTGATTTGCTGACGACCGGTCATATATCGATTGATGCAAAAGTTTTTACCGTATGATTATATGTGAAACACTATCCTAGAACCTTCCACTAATACTGGTAAGACCCCCATCTAGATGTTTCAAGCCTAGGAAACTCGAAGTGAAACAGACGAGTACTGTCTAAATTTCAACTGATTATTCCGTCCTCGGAGTCAATTTATTGATCTCATATGAACATGCCATTTAAGGAATAAATATCAATGCACATGAGCAAATTAATCTAATTTCCGATTTTACTCAATTTATCAAATTGAATCCTAAATTAATTTATGAGAGAAGCCTTTTTAAATTAAGCTAAACATAGAGACAAAAAAATAAGCCTACACAAAAAGCCCAAGTGCATAAAGATATTTAAAAGCCCAAGTAAGGGAATTGTACCAACTTGAAAAATGGGCTTGGCCGGTTGGGTTAATGGGTACTAGTTCTGGGTCAAGTTTGAGTCTATTTGGGTTCGGGTTGGGTTGTACGGGTACTATATAAAATCTTTTTCTTATTCCTCCTTCGAAATTTTCCACCGTGAACAAGCTTGAAACTTCACCCGCAGTTTCCTCTCGTCACCCTCGACCTAATTCTGACTTCCTTTTCCTCGACTGAAGCTCCGAAACCCTTTAGAAAACTCTTAGCCGAGCCTATTTCGCAAGTCCGATCTGAAAATCAAGCCATTGATTCACCGTGGCTTTGAGGTATGTGTTGACACCCGAATTTTCATTTTAGGGTAAAATTGTCCATGAACATGAGAAATGAGATGAATGGCCAAGATTTAAATGATGATGTGTTAGTCTTAATTGGATTTTAGGCCAACTTATGGATGTTTTTAGTAAAAGGCTTTGGTTTTAAGCCTGAAAAGCCTAAGTTAATTAATTGAGCCCAAGATTGGTCATAATTTAATTATAATTATTATAAGTAAAGTATGTAAATATAGCCTATGTGTTTTCTAAACGCAAGCACAGGCTCGCTTGCCAAACGCAAGCACAGGTTCGTTTTCCAAACGCAAGCACAGGTTCGTTTTCCAAACGCAAGCACAGGTTCGTTTTTCCAAACGCAAGCACAGGCTCGTTTTCCAAACACCAGAACATGAGCGTTTACCCAGCGCACGTGAGTCGTATTTCGCAGAAGCGCTTTCTCAACGCGCGTTTGGGTTTTCTGATACGTTTTTCAATCAAGGATACATGGAGTAGGATAGAAAATTTCTATTCCTTGGTGATTGATTGCATGGTGCGGCACTTCCCCATTTTTACTCTCAAGTGTTCGTGCAACGACCCGTCAATTTTCAGCGCAGTCCATGCGTTGGAGCTAACTTTTCACCAGATTTGTTGCTAGAACGCGCGTTTGGAGGAAGCAACAGCATGCGCCGACGCAGGCCAAGGGAATTTCGAAATTGGCTATGACTAGAAAATGACAAGTGTATTTCAAGGGAGAATGGCGTTCTAGAGCATTTCCTCATCAAGCAAACACATCCAGAGAAGTTTTCTGAAGAACAACAAGTCGTCGTTTCAGCGAAGGATCAAGTAAGGAAGAGTTTCAGGCCCAGGAAGACTCTCCAAGGCCCATGACCAACCCCTATATAAAGGAGGCCAACCCAAGGTTTCAGACACAACTCAACTCATCAACACATCTCAAAACTAAGCCATGACCTTTTTCTCTGAAATTCTGCAAACTTCTGCATAATTTCTCTGCTTTTCTTACCCGTTCATACTTGTTCTTCCATTTTTACTGCTTTTGATCTTGTCTCCGGACATGATAACAGTTGTAACCCGTTTCCATCAATGAAATAGTAATCATTTGCTATTTTTTCCTTGATTTGAGTACGAAAAACCTTTGAAACAGATATAAAATGAAGAAATTTTGAATCAATGATTTAAACAATCCGTTTGTGACTTTGATTCGGTCCCCGCAATCCGCTTGATCTTAAATCCGCTGCAACCAACACTAAATTACTGTTCGTAAGACTTTGTCAATTTACTGTAAATTGACTGGCACGCCCTCGCCATAAGTATTCGCTCAAAACTCGAGAGATTTTTGGCGCAACAGTATGTTTTTCCCCTTCTCTCTCTCTATTAAATACCTAAACCCCCCCCCCCCCTCGCAACCTTGATTTCAGCTTTAATGACTCCTTTCTTACTCTCCTTTAAAACCCCTCCATTAATAAACCCAAAAACTTCCTTTTCACCACTGATTTCATCAACCCCAAAGCCCTCTTATGAACCCTATACTACGATTGAGAGGAATCTCAAAACTTAGAGAGAGTCAATTTCAGTGTGTAGAGAGTGAATCAAAATTAGAGAGAGTGTGTGTCAGTGTAAGCCTCTGTCCATTCATGATCTTTTAAAGATGAGCACTGACTCCCCTCTATCTAGCTGTAATTTTTTTCTTCCTAGGTTGCTTCTGGTATTTGGCCTTTTGTGGTGTAGGTAAAATTGAAGGGATAAGGATGGAACTATGAGCTGTCAGGTTAGGTTTATACAATGGTGAGTCATCACCTTCTTTCAAGGATTTTTTTTTGACGAGTTTTGTTTTGAAATTTGGGTTTAACTTATGTTTTTTTTTGTCTTTTGCAGAATCCAATTAAAAGAGAAGTGCTGAGTTGCCAGGGGAATTTGGTTGAGAAGATGAGCTGGCAATTCATCTCTCTGGTAAAATTCCTTTTCCCTCTCTTCAATTGAAATTGGGGTTTATTGGCTGAATTCATGTGCACTATATTTTAGCTGAAATTTATGCCATGTGCTATTTAGCTCGTCACTTTACATTATTCTTATATCAGCTTGGGTACCCTGCATTGCATATGCTCTACTTTTATGCCTCTATTGGTTCATTTTGTCTCGTTTCCTTTCAGTTCCCCACGTGTTCTTTTTGTAGGAGGATTTTGTTGCTGAGTTGGCAAGCCTATTGGCTGAGATGGCCACTTCCAGCACCAATCGTGGGCTGCTATCAGGTAAAAGTTCTTCTCCCTTTGCTTTTAGTTGACCAAGTGAGAATTATCTGGGAATGCTCACATATGCTCTGATGCTTACTTTTGCTGAAGGTTGGAAGTGCTCTGTTTTTGGTGTTCATTGTTTTATGTTGATGATGAAGAATTCTGGTTTTATTGATGCAAATAAATGACAATGGTTTGTTGTTTTTTTGTATTTTTTGATGCACCTTTGAATATGCAAATGCTATGAACTTGCTGAGATTGCTGAAATTCAATGATCAAAGAAAGAAGAAGAATTGTTGTTTACTAACCAAAATTAAATGAATGCAGAATGGAAATTGTGAATACAAACCAGAATGCTTCCATTAGTCATGCATAGTTGCTGCAAATGTGATGAATTTGACTATGCTTATGTAAACTATGAAGCTAAATTGGAGATGTCTGCCTATGACTCTGTGAGTCTGTCTTTTTGATACTTTTGTGACTGTAATTAATTTTAAAAAAATGTTGTTTAAAAGTCACATGCCTACTCTAAATGGAATTGGACGAATATGCTAACTAGAAGTAGACACAAAATGCATGAACTAGTGATTGAAAATGTTTGACCAGGCATTTAATCTAAAAATAATACATGCTGGTAGTGTTTGTTGAAGATGCAATGTTGCTATGATTTATACTAGAATGATGTTTGAATGCCTATGGAATGAAAACCATATTGATACACTGTTTTCTACTACCCTTTTGAAATATAATGCCATGAATGAGTAGAATGCAAACTGAGTTGTGCTCTATCGACGATGATGCTATGAGATGGCAATGAAAAACTGTCTATGATTGCATATTATTGGTATGAAATGCTAATTTGTGCTAAACTAGAATGGTAAATGTCCTATTATGCTTGATGGCAATGATGAATAATAAAAATTTTAATCTATAATGCAGTGGCCTGAGATCCATAATGGTGCATTGGTGCTTGATGGCTTTAAAGAGGCAAGCTGGTGAGTTCAACAAAAATCTCCATTTGCAAACACTGCACGACTCCATTTGCTACTGCCGAATGTACAATAATTACCTAAAGTAGCAGTATGGGAAGCCATGATAAGACAGAGCTTTGAGATACAGGTGACAACTAGAAGGAGCACAATAAAAACTCTGTTTCTTATTGTAAATTTCTTTATTCTTGTAAGCATGAGAAATAAGTATATAAAATGGAATGGGTTTATTTTGATGGGAACATGCCTTTTCTCAAATAACAAAGGCCCAAAAAGGAAGCACCTATTTAGTAGAGGCCCAGAAGGTAAAATGGACTCCACAAATAGATTTGGACAAAAATGAGAGAATAGAAATTTCCAATGCATATTAAAGGAAGAGATGGGCAGAAAAATGGAAAGAATTTGGCCCAACTAAGCAAAACAAGTCCACACAAATTAGGCCTGTCCAGAACCGACCAATTTTTTCGGTTTTGGGTCATTCGAGTCGGTTCTATCGGTCATGTCGGGTTGCTCGGTGCAACCCTATATAATATTCGATGTCTCGGTCGGAGATCAGTTCCGGATTTGGAGAACCGAACCCGACCGAGAACCCGACTATGTAATTTTATATAAAAATATTTATAAATATATTATATATATACATGTTTTCATAATTTTATTATATATATATATAAATAAATAAAATTTAAAATATATATTTTATACCGAAAATATGTAAACCCTAAACTAAAAAATTATGTAACCTAATTTCATTCACATTTTCTCACTTCTTCCTCGACGGCCCTCTTCCCTCTTCCTCTTTCTCTGAATTTCTCTCCCTTTGAACTCCCTCCACTTCTCACCACCGATTAACACCGGCGAGCCTCCCGACAGACAGTCAGAGGTCGGCATTGTTTTCAAAACCGGACCGGACCGGCCGGTCGGACCGGTTTAACCGGGAACCGATGGCATGTCCGGTCCTTAAAGGTGTGGGAACCGCGGTTAGTCAACATGGTCAACAACCGGGTAAAAACCGGTTGGACCGGCGGTTGAATCGGGTTCTGACAGGATAGAACCGGTTTGATAGTTGAAAATTTTTTTGAAGGTGGTGAGTTTTGAACCCACAACCTTGTGGGAAACAAAAAACACACTTAAGCCACTACACCAAATGCTTTTATGTGATATGTATATGCCTTATATAATATTTAAAAGGTAAAATGCCAACAATTTCCATAAAATGGTCTTATCAGACCGGACCGACGGTTGATCCGGTCAAACCGCCGACCGGAATCATCACCAGTTTCGTTGATGGTCCGGTTTCAAAAAGCCTGGAGGTCGGGACTCACGGTGTCTTCTTCTTTTTTCCTCTTTCATCTTTAAATTTCACTTGTCCTGTTGAACCCTAACCCTAATCCGAAAATCCCCAATCCCCAATCCCCAATCCTTTGAAATTCTCCAAAATTTCCACTTAAATTTCTCTCTTCTTGTGAGTTATACCCCAACCCGACGAAATGGTGAACCCCGACGCCGACAGCCATGTAAATGAAGGTAAACCTTCTTCAGCTTTCTTGAATTTGTTAAGTTTGCCTTTGGGATTGAAAAATGATATTGGTCAGTCATCAGTGGTTGTGGGTCAATGATCGGTCGTCAGCAATCATAAAAGTAATCCCAACAAAATCCTAACTAAAGCAGATAGGGTAAGTAGGGGTCGATCCCACAGAGAAGGGTGATAGACTTTATCCGAAAATTCAATCCTTAAAATCTCTCAAAACAATACATAAAAACAAAGGGTTAAGAATAACAATTAACAAGAAAACAGTTATACTAGAAAACAAAACAAAGTAAATTAAATCTAAGTCTATGGCAATTAAGAAAGAAAACAATAATTAAGAGCTTACTTCTTCTCCAATGGTAGAAAACAATCAAATTAATTATGGGTCCTTGATTTAAAAGATAAATTCAATATTAAATTCATGATGATAACTGGTCTAGGGAAAACCCTAACATGCTATTTAGATAAGATTAGCCGTCAAGCCTTAAATTACCCCATTTTCCTCCTAACTAATCAATTAGCCATCAAGCCTTAAAGATTTGCTAGGATTCAAAGCATTAAGATCAACTTTTATTAGTTCTTTCACACATGCTTAACAAGTAAAACCATACAACAACCAGATAAATCTGATCACTGGCATGCAAACCTAATTAACCCGCCGTCAAGCGCGGTTAACTTGCTACATACAATCAAACTCATGCGTCAACCTTGTTGTTTGATCTAGCCAACAATCTCTCAAATTACCTCTTTAGTGGCCACAATAAATCAATAAAAATCAAGACTGTAGAATTAAAACATAATTTAGCATGCTATCTATCAAGAATAAAATACCAAATTATAAGAATAGAAATCTCACCATATTTAATTGATTGAATTCACCAAAGGATCAGAAGTATTAAGAATTTAGCTACTCATGGATTTGGGAAAATTCATGAGCGGCATAAGAGTACTTACAAGACCTTGGAGGGGCGAAATCTCATTGCAAAATAACTAGGATTGTCGCACCCCTCTATGGCTAGAGAGGGTGGCGGCACCCTTGCCTAAAAAACTAGAAGAAAACTAGAAGAATAAATCTAAAACTAATTGGTATGTGTGGGTATGAGTGGTATGTGATTTGTGTTACAGGAGGTGGCTATTTATAGTGGAAATAACCCTAGGTAATCCAATTCTAAGTAGGAAAGAGGTCTAGGACGGTTTAGGGTCTAACTTAGATTTTAAGTTAGATTAAAAGTCTTCCTAGAACCAAAATCCTAGTCAGAATAGGATCCTGAAAAATCCTGAATTCGTGCAGGGACTTCGACGACATTTTTGGGATTGAAAACAGTAGAATTGGGTCTTGGACTTCAAAGGAAAGTTTTAGATCTCGGAGTTAGCTTTCCAACAAGTACTCATGGGCTTCAAACGAAGGTCTGAGTAGAAAGTTGTGATTTTTCTACCAAAACTGTGCTGAATCCTAATCCTGTTAGGACTAGAAGCGGGAATAAGCGGAAATTGGATATCTCCTTGAATATAGGTGGCATTAATTGGGATTTTAACTCCAATTATGGCCTTATATGGGCTGAGTATCTTCCCATATAAAATATCCAAACATCCAAAGCTTAAAGGCTTATCCATGGCTTGTCTTCAATTAAGGCTCCAATCTTCAATTCTTGCTCTTGAAATAATTCTTCAAAAATCTTCAAGTCTTCAAATTATCTTTAAATGGTCTTCAAACACGAACTTCGAATCTCCAAATCTATGCTCAAAATTGCTTTGCTCAAATCTATGTTAAAAGTCATCAAAATAGCTCCAAAAATAGTGAAAATAACAATTTCTTAATTTCACATCACTTAAGGACTCAAAACACAAATATTATCAAAATAGCATATATTTAAGCATAAATAGGTCCAAAAACATAGTACAATAGCCATAAAATAGGGTCTTTTTTAGCTCGATCAGTCAATTTTTAAGTAATTAATTTGGTGTAATGTGTATATTCGATTGAAGATTGGGGCTTTTATATTCTCTATATATATACTGATGTGAATGCTCTGTGCCTCGGTCTTCTTACATGACACTTGTGTATATTTTCTGCTCAAACGCCTTTGCACACTGTGCACGTCTTGACTATTGATTATTGACTGCTAGTCTGCTACTTTTTCAATTTGTTTAAGAAATTCTGCCAGTTTCGTTTCTACCTTAAAAATGGCACATTTCATGGACTGTTTTTCTTCTTCGTGTTTGTTTTGTTCAAACAGAGTGCAAAATGATTCAAATATAAGAAGTTTCCGTGTTGACGTTTACTGATTCCATTTTCCATTTTTAAGTGCTCTCTGTTTGTTTGTTTTATTAAATATGGCGTCATGAGATACTCAGATACATATGGAAAATGCATATGCATATGTATACTCAGATAATATGGTATTTCAATTGCTTGCTTTTTATGATATTGTATACTGTAATGTATACTTATATATGCATTTTCCATATGTATACTGTATATACTGTATGTAATGTACTATATTGTATGTATACATAATAATTCTGAATTTATGCGTTAATTTTGACTTTTATTGTATGCTGTAATGTACTATACTGAATGTATACATAATAATTCTGAATTTATGATCTGTTTTGATCAGTTTCAATTTCTAATATGTTTTGATCAATTTCTAATCTGTATGTATATATAATAAAGTTCATAGTTCATGGTTCTGAATTGTTTAGTGTTTCTGATTTGTTTTGATCAGTTTCTGTGTTTGCTGCTATTTGTTGGTCTTCTTGATACTAATGAATTGAATGACACTTTTTTTTGTAGGAAGCGAGAACTCAAGTTCCACAGAAGATGAACAAGTAGTTGCTGCCACTGCCCCGTCCCTTGATCCTGACAATGAACCTCAACCGAGGGCTGTTTGTGAAGCTACCTCGAACAAGCGGAAAAAAGGGAAATCAAAGGGTCCTCCAACTGCAAAAAGACCAAAGCAATGGTCACAAGTATGGTAGCATTTTACTAAGTTCCTAGATCCTATTACTAATGAACAACGGTCTAGATGTAACTATTGTGGGAAGGACTATGCTGCTGACCTGTTAGTAATGGGACTAGTAAAATGAGAAAGCATTTACCTAAGTGTACTAAGATGCCTAAAGGAGCTAATGTCGATTTTAATCAAACTGAATTGACCTTTAAGGCTGGGGAAGATGGGTCAGGGGCTATTGGAGCTTGGAAGTTCAGTCAAGAGGGTATTCGGGATGCCATTGTAGATATGGTAATTACTGAAGTGGTCCCATTTAACTTTGTTCAAACAAAGGGGTTTAGGAAAGTACTAGGTGCTGCTTGTCCTAGGTTTGTTATGCCTTCTAAATAGACTGTGGGTAGGCATTATGTGAAGAAGTATGAGGATGAAAAGGTTAAGCTTAAACAAATGTTTGCTTCTTGTACTAGTAGGGTTTGTTTCACCACCGACATATGGTCTAGTATTCAAAGAAACAGCTACATGTGTATGACAGCCCACTATGTGGATAATGGGTGGGTTTTGAGGAAGAAAATAGTTAACTTTTATCCCATTACTAGTCACAAGGGTGAAGATATAGGTCGAGATTTAGAGAATTGTTTCAAGGAATGGGGATTGGATAGGATGTTAACCATTACGGTTGACAATGCACAAGCTAATCACAAAGCTATTGCATATTTGATGAGAAAGCAAGGGCAATCTAGGAATGGTTTGTTAGGTGGGAAATACCTACATATGAAGTGTGTAGTCCACATTATAAATTTGATTGTTTGTGATGGGTTTAAAGAAATGGAGGGTTCAATTGGCAGAATTGGGGAGTCCGTTAATTATATTAGGAACTCCAATTCTAGGCTTGCAAAGTTCATGGCCTTGGCTAAGAAAGAAGGCATTAATCCGAAGCTTGGCTTGTGTGGTGATATGTGCATTAGGTGGAATTCCACCTACTTAATGTTGGAGCGTGCTATCGCGTTTGAGAAGGTATTTCAACAATATGATTATGAACATAGCAAGTTCATAGACGACCTAGAAGCCAATGGTGGAGTTCCTAGTGCTAATCATTGGGAGAAAGCTAAGAAGTTGTGCAAGGTCTTCAAGAAGTTCTACAACCTCACTAGCAAAGTTTCGGGTAAGTCTTTTGTGACAATTAATTTCTTTTCTTTAAGACATTTTAACTCCTATATTTTGCATCTTAATAATTTATTCTCTTTTGACACTAGGTACATCTTATGTTACTTCCAACACCATGTTGCAAGATATATGCTCTATCATGAGTAACTTGAGGGAATTGGAGAAGTATCCAAGGGTGGATGTAAGTGGCATGGAAATGAGAATGAGGACAAATTTTGAAAAGTATTGGGGTAGCTATGACAAGATCAACATGCTTGTCTACATTTCTGCTATCATGGACCCAAGGAAGAAGTTGAACTTTGTGGAGTTTTGTGTGAAAAAGATGTACCATGGTGAACCTGCACAAGTCACGGCCACGGTTGCCAAAATCAAAGAAGCACTTGTTGAGCTTTTTGAGGAGTATAGAAGGGTTTTGCAGCCGGGTAATACTCCTCAAAATAAAGTTGTGAATGAAGCTACTACTACCTTTAATGTTGCTGGTGGTGATGGAATGGGGCTTGATGATGATGATGATGTGATGAATGAGTTTAAGGTGTTTAAAATGGAGAGTGGGAAGGAAGAGAATCTCACCGAATTGGACACAAATATTTGAAGGAGGACAGTGAAGGGGAAGAATTTGATGTATTGGGTTGGTGGAAGGTTAATAGGCATAGATTCCCCGTCCTTGCTTCACTGGCTAGAGATTGCTTGGCGATTCCCGTCTCCACTATGGCATCTGAATCTGCCTTCAGCACAGGTGGTAGGGTTCTCAATTCAAAAAGGAGTTGCTGTCAAGATTGGTAACGTGGAGCTCAACAAGATCAAAGCGAGGCCGTGGATGAAGATGACGAGTGCTTTGATGAAATTGGCATAGGTAATATTTAATTATTTATATTTACAAAGAATAGTTCTTAATTGTTTATACTTTATATCCTTTAATATACTAAGTTATTAACATTAATGTTCTTCACTTGCTTAGAATCATCGAAGAGGTCATTGGATCCAATCATTGATGCACCTTGAAACTTGCTAACCTTGTTTCTTAGCTTGAGGTAAAAATACTACTTGAGTCATTGATTTGTTGTTTTTGATTTCCTATTTGTGAGATCCTGTTTTTTAGTACTTGACTTCCTGTTTTTGAGTTCCTGTTTAATTGTTTTTTAGTTCCTGTTTTTGAGTCGCTGGTTGTTTTCTTGTAGGTCTGCTGTGATGTTATTGTGAACTTTGAAGTCTTATTAAGTGTTGCTGGCTGCTGCCCTAGAGTTTCTGCCTAGCCTTGGTCACTTTTGGTTTGGTTTATATAAATGGTGTTCAATATTCAATGTATAGAATAAACCACTGAACACTCATTCATTTTGCTACTACTTTGGTAGTAGATGCTGCCTGCATGTAATTTTTGAGATTACAGGTCATTTTGTGTAAGTATTTTGTGCAGCACATAGGTAGGCCATAGTCTTACAAGTTAGAAATAGAATTCAGCTTAGTATGAGATTTTAGAAATCTAAAAATAGCTAACCTGAATTGTATAGAACATTTCGTAGTTGGCTGATTCTTTTTGTAAATGACAAACTAATATTGTCATATTGATGAATATTTACATTTTACAAGCATTTTATTCGAAAAATGCTTCATTAGTTAATTTTTAAAAATTTGCTTTGTATTTGTTCTACTGCCTGCCAGGGACCGACCGACCCAAAGAACCGACCTAGTCGGTTCAATGCCTCCTCGGGTCGGTGCTCGATCCCAAAAAATACCCCTCGGTTTTCTTGGTTTTAGAGGGGAACCGACCCGAAAGGACCGAACCCGACCGATGGACACCCCTAACACAAATTATAAGTGAAACAGTCCCAAGGTAAATTGTCGAACATATAAGAGAGATAGCCTTATCACATAGATGAATGCCAAAATGCAATGCATGCCTTAACCTTATCGCCTAGATGAATACCAAAATGCAATGTAACAGCCTCGAAACTATAATAATGGAATATGCAAAAATGTATAGACAAAGAGAAAATATTTTTGTATTTTTGTACGTAACTAAATGTGATCTACTAAATGCTAAAGATGCAAATACTAAATAAGCCTGCAATCGAATAAAATGACCAAAATGCCCTTAAATGACTCTAATGCAAAATAGGAAACCAATTATTCTAATTTAAAGGATATGACCCAAAATGGGTGTCTACAAGCACTATATTGTGACCACAAAATTAACTTAAGCAAAACTAGAGTCATCATTAACAATCACAAATTCATATGACTTGTACTCTCGCTAAAACAAGTATATATGCAATAGTTGTAGTGGCTAAATTAGTGAGACTATTTTTCAAACAAAAAAATTTTCAAACTTGTTTCCAAAAAAACATGCATAGCGAACTGTCATTTTTCTATAATGATGCTTTGATAAACCAATGACTTCATTTTCAAAATATTTTGAAATATAGCTCAAGCTTGCATGTACTGGTCTCCATTGCCACAACCAACTACCACATATATCATTGGCCAAAAAAAGAGGTTTCATTTTTTAAAACAAGATCATTAAAAAGAAGATATAATCATTTTCAAACATTTTGCCAATAAATATGAGTTTGTTCATGTTAGTTCCAACAACAAGGTGCATATGAGAATTAAAGCATATATCAAGTCACAACAATCAACAAATAGTATATTCATTATGCTCAAAATTTATCAAACTTAATTAAGAGATAAGAAATGTTACCATCAGTGTCAATTATATTCCTTGAATTTCTCCTTTGGAATTGTCACCAAGAGTTTACACTTTCTTCAATTCATATAAAGTTGTTGGAAGAGTACCCTTCATCATGTGCTTTGAGCAGTCTCCTATTTAGGTAACCACACTGCTTCCTTTCTCGGTTGAGTCTTCAAATGTTTCTACATTTATTACTCTCAACCTACAACCACAAATATTTCTTTTGGCTTCTATGTACCCATAATTTAGAGGGTCCTTGTGGATTAGTGAGCACATTTGAAAAATAAATGCACAAATCTTCTCATATTGATGCAATCAATCAGTAACATCATACTTTAACACGTTAATCAGATCATACAGTTCAAGCTAACATGTTAAAGACATAATTAATAAGAGTTCATGCTTGCAGCAAGTTTCTGTTAGTCGGATTAGTAGCATATTCTCTTTTACTCTCATTAAGCACAAAAATAAAGCATGCATTCATAAATAAACGAAGTTATCCATTGCATGCCTAGATCACAAAATCAGAATAAAGACTATTATATGCATCTTATAATTTACCAAACTGAAGGTTAAATAGTTTAGATATTACCTCGACCTTTGCTTCTATTTCTGGATTCACTTCAGATTTGGAAGTAACACCATCTGACCATGTTAAAGCCACCATGAACCTCTTTTTCTCTTAGGAGTCTAATTTCTATTCAAAGGGCTTCAAGACCTATTCTGTCCAATTTACTTCCACTGACAATGCGCTGAATTCATTGCCTTTACTCATTAGCCATTTCCTCCCAAGTAGCTTCTTGTATCTTCTAGCGACCAAAGCTATTTCTCCATCAGTGTAGACACCCATTTTTCTCCTATATCCTTTATTTAAATCTTTTTTTTCTCTTATTTAGCGTTAAAGTCATCTAGGGGGCATTTTGGTCATTTTTACATCCAGGGGCATTTTGGTCATTTTTTTTACTTCAGGGGCACTTTAGTCATTTTTAATTCATTACTAGCTTAAATTAGCATGTCCATTTTAACGTGATTACTTAGGTAGATTGCATTGCATTCCAAGATCAAAACTCAAAAATATTTTCCCTTTTAATTGTCTTACATGGTCTCATTTTATTGATAGACATTTTTTTTTAGACATTTAATTTGGTTAGTTTTGCATTGTATGCGTGTTTGTAATAGAATTCTTTTTCTAAATTATGCCAGTCCATTATGGGCTTTTTAGTCTTACTTTGTTATCGCTTGAGCTTTAAACTTGAATCGTGAAGACTTAACTTTGGGCTTGTTGTTATCTTGGACTTGGACTTATATTAGATGCACTTAGCTTAGGGCTTGCATTTGGGCGATAGCAACTTAGAAGAGTCCATTTCTTTTCTTTCATTTCCAAATACAAAAAATGCAAAAAGTCATTTACACTTCACTTTTAAAAGATGAATGAATGACCAAAAAGTTTCAAATTGATTCGTGCCATCGCGTACTAGCTTTCCCATTCTTCTCTCAATGTCATTTCTTCTTTCATTTCTCACAGCTAAGCTTATAGCAACTCATTCAATAATCCGAGGTAACCTCAAAGTAGTCTCATGACCTGCGAGACAAAGCGAAATAAGGCAAACCAGCAACTCGGAACAAGAAAAATAATTAGCAGACCAAAGTTGGAAGTAAAATAGAAGTCAAATCACATGAGTCCAAAAGCTAGTGAGGGTTTATCAGGTCATCAACAGAACATTCATGCATTACATTTTCTTCTTCAAACTTAACATTCAGCACACAAACGTGCCTTCACACTGCCAGCAAAGCATTGCATCAATTCAGAAAGGAGTCCCATGTGTTTGCATTGAAGAAGTCACAAAGAGAAAAATAAAATACTGCAGGGTTTTAGTGTTGCATTCTGTTAGGCAAATATCTTCGTTCTTGACATTTCATTTGAAAACAAAAAAAAACAAAAAATAGGCAGCATATTAGCAATAGTTTCATATAATCACAGCCATAGAAAGTATTTAATTTTGAATCAAGCATACATTGTCACACGTGCACTAATTGTCCTTGTTTTGAAAAAAAGTAGGGAAATTCATAAGGCAAGCAAAAATCATGTCAGTGAACCAAAATATGCCCACATTCCCAATAGTATACAGTTATGGACAGAGAAAGAGGGAAACTTACCAGAAAATATGCCCATGTTGCCAGCTCATGTTTTAGGAAACAGAATTTGAAAAGGAGATGAATGGCCAGGTTCATTTTCCCTTAAAATCAGAGCCAGCTTGCTCTTATCAGGTGGGTGGTTAGCCAATTCACCTAAAAAAAAAACAAAAGGGTCAAAAACAGTTAGAGCAAAAGAAGGGAAAAGAGGATCTGGACATAAAAAAATTCACACAGAGAGAGACTGATATTCTCCCTGGATTTCTCACCTCAAGAGGAGGATACACACAACAACGGAATCGGCTCTCTCTCTCGCCACCAACCCTTATCCTCTCTTATTGAACTTCCCTCTGATCTCTCGACTATCCATTCCCATTTTTCTCTCGCAGATTCTCGGCTCACACACCACACATAAAGAAAAAATTCACACACACACACTAATCCCCTCTTCTTCATTCTCTCCTCACACAAACCTCTCTTCACACTGATCCTCACCACACCAAACACAACAGTTGCCACCCTCATTTTCGAATCTACCCTTCACACTCCATACACACAATTGACACAAAAAAACAGAGATACACACACAACTCTCCCCTGGAAGAAGCTCATAAAATTCTCTCAACACTGAAGAAAAATTCTCTCCCTCCTTCTCCCTAAAAGACCTCTCTATACACCCTTGACACCCCTGGACTTCCTGCATTTTTCTCTTCTATCCACACACACTAAAAATAAAAAATCTCACCATTCACACCCCATTTCAGTAGCAATCAAGAACAAAAAATACACAAAAAAATTCAGTCTTAGACTCTCTCGATCAAAAATGAACACCCACTCTCATTTCTCTCCTTCATTTGATATGCACATACACTGAATTCAAAACAAAAATAGAGGCTTACCTTACTGAAATTTTCGAATCCATTTGAAGGGAGCTTGAATATCTTGCTGACCTTTGCTCGCTCTTTAAAACCTCTGTTTTCGAGGGTTCATGAGAGTTTGAATCGAAGCTTGAAAGGAGAGCTAAGGTTTCGTGTTAGAGTGTAAGATGAAGGGATCGAAAAAAAGAGGGAATCGTGGAGCCGCCGGGATTTGAAGGTTTTAGCTTCGGTTAGGTTAGAGTTTTGTCAAGGGTTCGAAGGTTTCGAGGTGGAGTTTAGCGAAAGGGAAGGCAAAGGGTGGATCGGGGTTCTGGTTGGTGAGTGAAAACATTGGGATGGCGGCGCTGGCTTGGTAAATGGAGGCCTGGTCTGATGCACAGTTTGGAAGAAGAAGAAAGCGTCGAGTGACGAAGGTTTGAAAGAAGAAGAAGAAGCTAAAAAAGAGGGTTTTTACTAATAACCCTCATCGAGCCAAACGATGCCGTTTTATGGTAAGGTTTTTCCTTTTTTTTTAAATTTAGTCCTTTAGATTATGAACTTATGCAAATTGGTGCGCCCATGTTTACTATCTTGGTCAATTTAAGGCTTGCTTTTGGTGTTTTATGCTTTTAATTGAATTGAAGTTGGGTCAATTTATAAATATTCATGTGTTTTTGATAATTTGGTCTAAAAGGTGTCACCTTGATGTGTAAAGTGATGAATATGTTTATGATTTTCGATTTCTAGTCTAAAGTAATTGTTTCTTCGTTAATTAGGTATAGAAATTGGGATTTAGGCTAAAGGTGGAATTTTTAGTGAAAATTGTCTTTATTCATAACAAATTGATTTTGAGATCTTGATGTTTAAGTTGAAAGTAATTTAAATGGATCTCACAATCTCGAATTGAGTTAATTTGGATTTGAAAAATTGAGGTTTTTGACTTAAAGCTATAATTTTTTCCTTAAATTAAAAATGACTTGAGGATGATATGTTAAGACACTTTGGGTCAATTTTAATTCTTGAAAAAAAACAAAGCTTGGAGTTAAAAACCTAATTTTCCAAATTTGAAAATAACTTGAAAGAAATTGGCGAATCCTTTTAAATGCCTTTTAATTTGATAATTAAGATTTTTAATCTAAAGATTTGATTTCTTAAATTAGGTTCAATTGTGATGTGTGTATATCCCACGAGCTATATCCTCATTTGTTTAAATTCAATTTGTTCTTGCTTTTGGTCCTTGATTTTGATTTGCATCTTGATTTGTTTATGCCGCCTGAACTTTGCTAATGATTTTCTTAGTACGCAGAAAAGGTCCCCAGTTGACCCAGTTCGGCCCATAAGTTTTTGTTTCGTTTAGTTGTTGTTGATTGGTCCAATCGGGCCTTGGTTTGTAATAATTTGGTAAAGTAGAATTCAATTGCATGCATGTCATATTTACTTGTCATCGATTATATCTGTTTGCATATCATGCCACTTTAATTCAGTTAATGACCGTAACCCTTCCGAAGAAGGGGCATTCAGTGTGTGGTCGAGTTTTCGGGGCCACTAAATGTCTCTGAGGATGAGGCGGCTCTTTTCGGGATGCATCAGGGCTCCGAGCGTATATCCCGGGAAGTGCTTTCAAAAACCCGGGTTACGTGAGTTGACTTTAATAATTGGACTTTGCATTCATCATTTCAATACATGCATTAATTTAGAGATAAAAAAAGGAAAAATAAAAAAAGTGAAAATCAGAAAATCAAAAGAAGCAATAAAGGTGTTTTCAAAAAAGGTTTTTCCTCAAATTAATAAAATTGATCAAGTTTTTCAAAAACAAAAAAAAATTGGAAAAACATTTTTTTGTCACAGCATTTTCAAAATTTCTTCCCAATGCGGAAGACTCAACAAGAGAACAAATAGTGAAAGAGAATCGAAACAGAATTGATCGACGTTGTTCGGTTATATTCTTCGAATTCTCGACATTGGTTTCAAGAATGGTTTTATTCTCTTTTTATAACCTTTTTTTAATAATAATCAAGATTAGGATTAAAAGCAACCAACTTTTCTTTTCGACCCATTAGATCTAGTTAGATTAAGAGGTACCGTCACTTGACGGGCGCTTCAGGGGTGCTGATCCTTCCCTGGGCGTAATCGACTCCCGAACCTAGATCTAGGTTACAAAGACCGGACCTTAGGTTTAGTGGGTCCATTGCCGAGCTATGAACTTTACTTAGCTTAAGTGACCTTTAGGTGGCTAATCACACCTTAAAAAAGATTAGTGGCGACTCCATTTCCAACGTCGTCTCGACAGGGTTCCCTGGACCCGAACGTTTCGACAATCAGTGTCTTCATCTTCTTGACTTAGAAACCGAAATTTTCCTCCAAGTGCTTTATCTCTTAAGATCAACCCCTTTCATTCTTCCATAGCTAAGCATTCACAAGTGTCATCCAATTCTCCCACAAATAGAACTCACTTGGACAGTCGCACCAGTCCGTTACATTTTATCGCTCTTGAGGATGTTAATGCCAATTCACCAAGAGACCGGCTCTGATACCAATTGTTGTCGTAGAGCAGTGCTAGAGGGGGGTGAATAGCACTTCTTCGAAATTCTTTGAAGCTTTTGCCGTGAGTGTGAGCAATGCAGTAAGAATGATGACAGCAACTTCTGTAATTTCCCAGTGAAACTGTTTCAAACTTCAATATCAATCATGAAGGTTTGGGATGTTATGGAGTGTAGCTTTCAACCTTTAGAGGATAAAGAATTAAATGATTTGGTTGGAAACTCTTCAAGGCAAAGGAATATTTGAGTAGTGAAAGACTTAAGGAAATACTTAACAAATAAGAGAAAGGATTGAGTGGTTAAAGTTTTAGTGAGAGGAAAATTCAACTTAAAGGTTTAGAGAAATAGAAAATGCAAGCTCATTTATAGAGGTTCGGTTCAACCAATTTCTCCAATTGGCTAGGGCAAACATCAAATCTGTCCAGAAATCTTCAAGGGAAAAATCGATATTCTTAACAGCAGATTTAAACTTCGAAATACAAAGTACAGTTGTAGATCTTGAAGTTAATTTTCCAACGCAACTGGAATCGCATTTTTTTTTAAGTTCCAGATCAAAAGATATAATTTTTCTATTGAAGCTGCGCATGTGAACTCATAGCCAAAGGTTGACTTTGATTTATGACATCATCAGAATTATATGCATTACTGCATCATAATTACTAATTGGGCTTCAATCTTGCAGTTGGTCATGAGAAGTTGAGAACATCAAATTGGGCCATAGATCATCAAATTCAGGCTTCAAGAAATCAGATTGGGCGATTTGGGCTTATGGGCCGAAAAGGGCCTACTAGGTCAAAATGGACTAAAATCAATAGTATCTCCAAAATGAATCAAAATCACTCCAATTCTTCATCTTTGTAAATAATAGCTCTAAATAGACATGAAAACACAAATATGAGAAATATAAGGTGAAATAGATACTTATGACTACCAAAACAAGGCAAAATCGCATTGAAAATAAACACAAATTAAGGTCTTATCAGAGCCCCCACTTGACACATCTTTGAGAGTGGGGCTATCCCCACTTAACACATCAACACCTCATTTTTTTTCTTAAGATCAAATGGAAGAAAAAATAAGCATGACAAGTGTCATGCATGAATGAGGACACTTGTTGTTCTTATACTTTGGGAAAGTTATTATATAATACATACATATATATATATATATATAGTTATAGTTATAGTTATAGGCTCAAAGATCAATATATCTTTTGAGGCAAAAAGGATTCAAAAAGCTATCCTCTTTTTTCTAGGAGGAAAGGGAAATAGACAAAGAGAGAAGAGAAAGGCAAAAAATAAAGAATTGGGCAAATATGTTTTTTTAGTATCTATTAATAGTTTGAAAAAATTATATTCGAGAAAAAATAAAAAAAATACAAACAAAATAATTAAGATTAGAGAGTCAACAAAACGTAACAAATAATTAGGATGAATCCCGAGATCCAAATGGTAATTGTTTGATACGCGAATTGTTAGAGAGTCGAGACACAAAAGTCCAATTTACTAAGTGGGGAAACAATGAAAAAAAAATGTGGTGCAGAGGCTGCCGTTTGTCAAAAATGATCCTCTTTTATAGCACTCTCCTTCCTTTTCGACCAAACCAAATTCACCAAGCTTGGGGTTATAATCCTATTGGAGATGTTTATAATGTAAGATAAGTAAATCAAGTTGAGAGTATTCTGTATATAGGGTATTATGATGCTTTTTACTTTCCTTAACACTAAGCTTGTCTAAGAGGATATTAGATCCTTTAAAGTCTCTAAAGATGAGTGGTGGACTTTGTTTGTGCAAACACGCTAAAGCTCTTGCTGACCCAAGGGCAATTATTTTTGGTTTGCTCCCAGTGAAGATCTGCTTAAAAACTTGTAATGTTAGCTTGGAGCCATGCAAGAAAACTGAACATCTTTTTCCTTTAACTCCAAAACATACTTTATGTATCAAGGTTTTACCTTTTAGTCTTCTGCTCACAGTCTGATTTCCATATATTCATAAACAAGGAATACAATGTTTTCCTTTGGCGAGATGCTCAATTTGGTACCAAACCTTTCAACTTGCTCAAATCACTACCAAAACCTTTCAAAATTGGTTCAATTTGGTAACATTTGTAACGTCCCTCAGAAGGTGAAAACCATGCGCCATTAAATCCTCTTGCCATCAGCCTACATGGATTTAAGCATAAATTAACTCGAAATACATCATTTTGTATATATTTTCCTCCACTTTATTTTCTTTTTGAAATTTCTTCTTTTCTTTTTCTTCCTTATCGCATCTTAACCTTGCAAGATTCATCAATTTTTCTTTTTTGTTTCTCCTGATTTGTTCATCATATAAGCTGAAGAATTTGGGGATCTAGTTGTTGTTCTTGGGTTTTCTTCTTCTTCTTTCAATATGTTTGAAGCTCAAACTAGATCTAAAGTTTTAACCATGCGCTCAAGTGGATCCATGTATGATTTTGGCTTACATTTGAAGTTTTAACTATTTCAATTAGGAAATAGTTTAGTTGCATAAAGACTGTGTCTTTACAATTTCATTTTGAAGTAAAATGTGAGTGAAGAGTTGTAAAAGTGTTATAAATTGGAACCTGGACTTTGATTTGTTGCATGTGTCCTGCTCCAAATTTAGGATGGCTTCTGTATCTTTTTTCTTTAAATTTAATTTTCATCCTTTCTTCCTTCAAGAATTTTAAAAATTATTTATCCTCTGAACAAGGCTTATGTAGATTTGCAAAATAGTAACAAAATTTTCTTGGTGAAGTGTCCAGTGCTAATACTCTTAAATGAAGTATTATTATTTGGAAATAAAATACCCAATATTGGATTTGTAAAGAAAAAACTGATTTGAGTGCAGAATGCTTAGTAATATATAGCCAACAATATATGCTAATGTATGTTTTCTTTTTCTGCTATATTATAAGTTAATATAAAAAATAGTAATAACTTTATGGGCTTTGGGTTGCTTTCTTGAGTAATTGCTCTGTGTGTATTTTTTTTTTACCCAACCATGGTGGATGGGGGTGTCCTGCATGATCTAAAGTCAGGCGGCTGGAGTCTAGACTTCGGCAAAGGATCGAATGATCGCTAGGCCTCAAACAATGCTTTAGACTAGGTGGGCCTGTGTGTATTTTATTACTAATGTGATGCTGCTATTATATTATATTATATCATATAGGAGGGATCAACTTACACCCGGTGTAAGTTACACCCTTTTTTTGCTCTCTTATATCTTTTTGTAGAATTTGAATTTATTCAATACGACCGTTAGATCTTAAATTTTTATCACATAGATCATGTACGTCAAATTTTAAGTTAATGAAGATATTTAACTATATATTTTGATGCATAATATTTTTCACCGTTAAATATATATTGAAAAATGTTGGAGTCCCGATCGATATAATAAAGATATCGGATGGACTTGAAATTTTACGTCCATGATCCATTCAATAAGAGTATTAAATCCAATAATTGATTTTTAAAAACATTAATCGTAGATTACGTTAAAAAATGGTGTAAAACGAGTTGTTTTACACCGGGTGTAAGTTGATCCCTCCTCTATATTATATTATATTATATTATATTATATTATATTATATTATATTATATTATATTATATTATGTATTGGTTAAAGATATTCGATCTTGCTTTAATTTTGGATTTGAAGAATTCTATTGTACTTTTGGTGGGGCAAGGGAATATTGTATAGTTCTCTCCAATAATCCATCTAGATTTAGAAAAGATAGCACTTGGTTGACCATGTCTGGAATCTCTCTTATATTGATGATAGCAATAAATATCTATTGCCATGCTTGTTGCTAGCTTCATGTATAGTTCTAAATTTTATATTGCACCTTAAATTTGTTAAATCATTTGATAGAAAAGTTCTAATGGGTTTGTGTGTTTTCATTTCCAGATTTATCCATGTACAACTTCCAAAAATTTGTAAAGATGTTCAATGTCCAATCTGTTTAGGTAATATTCAATTTGTTGTCATTTGATATATTTCCTTCATTTGTTTCTATTAAAAATATGTGTGATTTGGAGTTGTGGTACATGTATAACTATGGGTGTAATTTATGTTATGAACTTATCATGTAGGGTGACATACTGTGGAGGTTAAATCAATCATTTTTTTTTCAAGTTCGAATCCCATTTGCATAACTCTTTATTTTGAGTGGGCAATATTGTTGGTTAACTTTGTCATGGATCATCCTATTAACCTACAATGACTTGAGCAAAATGAATGCCATATGTTTCTTACAAATTTTATAATATTAATTAATAAATAATCTTCCATTTACTATGAATTTACTTTTACAGAGCTATGCATTGCTCTGAAATATCAAGAATTTGGTGTTTTACATTAAACTTTATATTGCATATGTTAAGAATTGCAAGATTCTATCAAACCAGTGAATTCTCTTAGCTTGATGTAATTTTCTGTTTTGATTTCTGGCTGATATATATATATATATATATATGTGTGTGTGTGTGTGTGTAGACAAGGCAATGTTGAGTGGAAAACTGTACTTCTTCTTCAACAAAAGGATGGGAAATGGGTAACAATTTCTTGACACTTCATATGAGTCTCTTGCATGGTAATATATAATTATTTTAGTAATTCCTATTTATACTCCAAAAGGATGGGAAAGGTGATTTCTCTGATTAGTGCTTCATGTTTTGATTTTGGCCTGCATCGGTTCAACTCAGCATGCTTTTTAGCTTAAAAAACATGAAGCAAACATGATATTCCAGTTGTTGTTTGAGGTTATAAATTTATATTTACACCTCATTTTCAAACCTTTTTGTGGTTTTAGGTTGTATAACTTGCTGTTTAATTTTACTTCATTGTTTAGTTTTTAGGGTGAACATATTCGTTTTGCTAATCTGCCTTATTTTCTCCTTGAAGAATCTATCATCAGCCACGTAAGCAAATTTGACCTCCGATGTCCAATTAATTACTTTCCTGTGTTGTGTTTTTTTTTCCTTTCAAATTGATTAATTCTAGTTTTATTTATCTGCGGTTAACTTGAAAAAGGAAGCAAATGTGAGATGAGCAGAAAATTTTTTGACTTTAAGTTCAAGGTTAGCTTATGTCATTGTTTTGCCAAGACCTTAATATATTTATATATTTATTGCTTTTAGGATCAGATGATTAGGAGCAGTTTCATCTTAATTATAAAACTTCACTATGAAGACTTCTAACTTGCATTCATTTGGTTGTGATTTCACCCTTGAAAGTAGTAGATTGTTGGAGAAAGTCAATTTCTAATATATTAATTCTCTCAAACAAATCTTTCACGTAATCTTAATTTTTGTTCTTTTGAAAAGGCTACCAATAAGTGTTGTTTAATGCTGGACTCACGTTAATTGCAGGGTTACAGAGTTGTGGTAAGAGTTGCAGGGTTACGGAAGCATAAATTGCTTTGTTGAAGGTAAATAGAGCTTGGATTCATTTACCTTTTATGTATAGTATTTCTTTGATTTAGCTATATATAAGCCTATTGAAAATTAAATGATGCATTTTCTGTGAATCAGGTTAGAAGAGGGAAAATAAATTGAGAGACTAAGATGTTTGCAAGATATTGTACCTGGATGCTATATGGTAATGTGTCTCTATGGTTGAATAATATATTTAATATGTTGGTATCATTTAAGTGTGCTTTGTGCTTTTGTTGATGGTAAAACAAAGGCGAATTCAACATGTTCTTCATCTTCTTAACTTCAATCCAACTGAGCCAAATCAAAATCAGGATTGAAGGGGTAATTCCTTTTAAACTTTCTACATGCAGAGAACAACTGATGGAAAAAATTAGTATTTAGACGCTATAAGTGCAAACGAAGGATCAGAATGGTGGTCCTGAAGGTTGCTGAAGAACAGTTTGGCTTCTTTCATTTATAATGAGTCTATGTATGGATTGGAGGGAAACAAAAAAAAACTCTGGATGTTTGATCCATAGAACATTATGTAAAACTAAGTTTTTTCCTGTTTTACATACTATTCAGCTCCTTTTAACTTTAACTATAACTAATTATATGACCCGCGCTTCGCAGCGGGGTTGTGATGGGAATGAGCTAAGAGTTTTCTAACTTATTTTAACTATATATGGTCATAGTTAGAAATTAAAGCTGTTTGGTAAGAAGTTAAAATTGTTTGCATAGGTAATAGATATTTCAAAGACATTAGTGTTAATGTTGATAATTTAATTTTTAAGACAATATAACAATTAAAGAGAAAATGTAAATAATATAATATACATTTGGACTTAATATACATACTTACACATGGCATTAAAGGATGTTTGTCTTTGATACAATAAAAAGGAAGATCTAAATTAGAAGATCACATGTCAGCTCTTTATAAACATAAAAAAGCTAATATTTAACATGGTATTGAACAATTCCTTTTTCCCCGTAGTCAAATTATCCCTATAGAACAACTATGAACCTATAAAGCAAAAAATGATGAAAATGTTATACTATCAATGTCAACTTGAACAATTCCTCTCGTATTGAACAATTCCTTTTTCCTTGTTAGCAGAGGATAAATCAATTGAGTTTGCAACAACTTTTTCCATATTTTATCTTTTTTTTCTTTGTTTTCTTATGAGAACCATCTAACCTTGAAGAATAAGAATAAGAAGCTATAATGATCCCAATTATGGTACAAAACATGCAATTTTCCATAATAAAATCAAACTAAATTAAGAAGTTAACTTACATTGTAAGAAGTTATCTCAACTCAGAGTTTATTTTCAAGCAAGAAAACCATGAGCATAAGCTCAAGCCAAGGCATGTTTCGCAAGCCATTCAAATAATAATTGAGAGGCATTTTTCTCTCTCTCAATCTCAGCAGATCCAAATCCGTCCAAACCCATCAGATAAGATGAACTATCAACGGTACAAACAGAGAAGATGGAAGGGAGAAAGGACCTTACCTTAGCTTTCTGTAAAAGTTTGGAAAGGCTTGCTTCTCTTATTCCACAATGTAAATATTTATACAAACTAGAGTATCGTAACTAATGGTCCCTCCCAATTCCTGATTGATCTTGATAAAGAGCTTAGAAAGGATCTTATTGACATTTTGAAACAAGAAGAATTATTATGGGCTATGAAGTCTAGGTTTGATTGGCTAGTGGAGGGTGATAATAATACTAAGTTTTTTCATCTGCCTACTTTAGTGAGGAGAAGCAAAGATAGAATTATTTCCATCAAGGATGCAGCTGGAAATTGGCTCAATGATAGTGCTTGTGTTGACCATATTGTTAGTTATTTTCATAATCTTTACACTTCTGAGATGGAATTATGTCATTACTGTCCTAGGCTTTCAGATAATATCACTCACAATAGGATTAGTAATGACTTGCATGACAAACTTAAGGGTATTCCTAGTTGTGAGGAGATTAGACAAGTTCTTTGGAGCTTTAAGCCTTACAAGGCTCCTGGTCCCGATGGATTGCAAGTGGGTTTCTTCCAAAGGTGCTGGAACAGTGTTAAAGATAACTTAGGCATTACCATCAAAGAGGTTTTCAATAAGGGGAAAATGCCAAATAATTGGAAAGCATTTATGATCTGTCTTGTGCCCAAAACTTTGAATCCATATAGCATTAAGCAGTTTAAACCCATAAGCTTGGGTAATACTTGCTATAAGATTGTTACCAAGTTAAATGCTTCGAAATTATTGGATTGTCTGAAAGATCTTATCAACCCTGTGCAAGCAGCTTTCTTACCTGGTCAGAGAACTTCTGACAACATCATTTTAGTCCACGAAGCCGTTCATTCTGCTAGGACTAGTGCTACTAAGGAGGGTTGGATTGTCATTAAGATTGACTTAGAGAAAGCCTTTGATAGGCTTGATTGGAGTTTTATTAGGGATATGCTCTTTTTTTTAACTTCCCTTCTAAGCTTGTTTATTTGATCATGTCCTGCATTTCTTCTCCTTGTCTGCCCAACTTGATCAATGGATCTACCTCTGATCCTTTCTGTGCTTCTAGAGGCATTAGGCATGGAGATCCTATATCTCCCTATCTGTTTATTTATTGTATGGAGTATCTCTCTATTCTTATTGAAAAGGAAGTTGGTAATGGTAGTTTGGAAACCTATCATTGCTGGTAGAGGAGGCCTCAAGATCTCTCATGCCATCTTTGCAAATGATATTATTTTGTTTGCCAAGGCCAATACTCATAATTGTGAAGCCATATCCAGAGTCCTTGATACCGTTTGCTCTTTTTCTGGCCAAAGAGTTAATACCGACAAAACCAAGGTTTTGATCTTTCCCAAGGTGAATGAGTTGGAGGTTGATTCTCTTTCGAGAAAGCTGGGTGGTAAGACCAAATTTAGCTGATATTTTCTATATGATTTTGCCTTGTTTTGGTAGTCATAAGTATCTATTTACCTTCATATTTCTCATATTTGTATTTTCAGGACCATTTGGAGACATTATTTAAGATTATGAAGATTTGGAGCAATTTTGGATCAATTTGGAGAAATTGCTGATTTTAGTCATTTTTAGCCCATTGGAGCCCATTAAGCCCTGAAGGAAGCCCGAATCATTGAAGATCTAAATCTGATTTCTCTAGGCCCAATTCGCATATCTTAGAGCCCAAAGAAGAGTTTCAAGCCTAATCAACAATTATGATGCAGTAAATAATTGATGATGGAGAAATCCCAAATCCTAGTCAAAGGAGGATTCACAAGTGCAGTTTTGGTAGAAAAAATCATATCTTTTGATCTAGAGCTCAGAAAAATGCATATGATATACCGTTGGAAAATTGACTTCAAGATCTACAACTTTGCTTTTGACCTCGAGAGCTAATTCTGTTGGAAAGAATGTCGATTTTGCCCTTAAAGATTTCTGGACAGATTTGACCAACTATTCAAACGACTTGAGGATTGCTTTAACCAACTTGGACTTTGCTTGGACGGGATTTGCAGCCATAATTGATGATGTGGAGCACTCTAATTGGTCATTGAAGATGCTAATTAATGATGATCTACTTCAACCAATCAAAGCTCATTACTTGGAGATAAAGTTGATGTGATTCCTAGTTGAAGTAGGATTAGATTTTAGATGTCTATCTTACCCTTGTTGCCGCCTCATCTAAGGGCCGGTATTGTTTTCCATAAGGGTAGGATGTGTCTTAGGTTTGCCTATAAATACGTAAGATTATTTTAGGATTTGTCGTAATTACAGAACACATGAATTGGAGCTAAGTTGACTAAGGAGATTCTCGTAGTTGTGTCGACAACTTTAGGGTTCCATACCCTTGTCGATTTCTTTCTTTGTTTGTAAGTATGTCTCTCATGATTGCTTCAATCATGAGTGAGTAGTTTTCTTTAATACTTTTCCCCTTTGAACCCTTGAGTTATGAACTAATTATTTTACACCTATGGTGAGATCTTATGCTTTAATTCTATATCAATTGTGATTGATGATAATCTATTATGCATATGTCGAATTGTCTATATATGCATGATTGGTTGGATTTGATTTGATGATTTAATCTCTTTGATAAACAAGTTTCATGTTAACCGTGGATTTGTTGTTTAGATTTCTATAATTCAACTTGTTAAGTTGTCGGCCTTAATAGGTGGAATTGTGGTGATTATTGCTAGATTAGATTTGTTAATAGCTAGTAATTGAATCTAATTGTTTGTAGCAAGATTTGGTATTTTCAATGAATAGCTAGTAATTGAAGTATTAAATTGGGTTTTGTATTGATCTTATGTTGTGATGAATAACTAGTAATCATTAGCATATGTTTGGTTTATCTATTGATCTTAATGCTTTAATTGATTGCTTAAATTGGTGAATAACTAGTTACTAATTTGGTAATTGATAAAAGATATTTGATTAGGAATAATTAGTACTAATCTGATTTATAATTGATAATAGATTAGGATGAAGAATTGCCTTTTATCTTATTGTTTTATATTTAATTTCTTCTGTGACAACCCAATTGCTTTCTTTATAATTTGTTGCTTTTAATCAGTTTTCTTTCTTAGTTGTTTTGCTACAGTTAATTCAAATTGTTTCTTCTCTGTGGGATCGACCCTGACTTGCCCTATTTATCTGTTAGAGAAAGTTAGTTAAGTTTTTATTTTATGATTGTTTGACGACAGCGATCACTGGGTTTTAGGAAAACTCACAACTTGTTGATTTACTTGGGTCATCCCATTCTTGATAGGGCTGGCACATGATTATCAATTTCTTATTGACAAAATTAAGGATATACTAGCTGGTTGGAAGGCCAAATGCCTCTCTCTTGCATGTAGGACCACATTCAATCTGTTACTTCTACCATGGCTGACTATGCCATGAATGTATCCTACCTTCCGCCTTTGTTCTGAAGGAGATTGATGGCATGCGTAAGAATTTCATTTGGGGTGATACTAAGGAACAAAAGAAAATTCATTTAGTCAATTGGTCCCAAGTTACAAGGAAAAATAAGAAAGGTGGTCTTAATCTTAGGAAAGCTAAGTATAGAAATTTGGCTCTTCTGGCTAAATTAATTTCGAAAGCAAAAAAAATCCCTTGAAGATATGTGGGTCAAGTCTATTAGCTCGAAATACAAGTTGGAGCTGTTGGAAAAAAGAAAAGCGTCTAATTCTGATACTTGGAGAAGTATGGTTAAATGGGCAGAGGTTTGGAACAAAGGTTGTAGGAAAGTTATTAGGAATGGTTCTAGTACCTTATTTTGGCATGATCCTTGGTTGGATATGGTCTCTCTTAGATCTTTAATTTCTGGCCCTTTAACTTTGCATGGGGAGGAAAGTCTGTAACTGTTTTGGCTGGAAACTTGATAAGATCTCTTTTCATCTTCCTGATTTCATTGTCAATAAGATCTCTTCAATTGCTTTTAGTCTCCATGATTTTTCTAATGATACTTTTTGCTGACATTTAACGCCTAATTGAAATTTTGCTCTTAATTCTGCTTATGGAAATTGCTGCTAACTCTGTGTTGATTTCTGAGCATTCACTTTGGAAATATCTTTGGAAAATCCCTTGTCATTTCAGAGTTACTCATTCTTTCTTTTTTTTTGGACAGTGGCTCAGCATAAATTTTGCACAAAATCTTTCTTCATTCAAGAAATATATCTCCTGAACTATATTGTGATCTTTGTATTGATAGTAAAAAAAATACCCTTTATATTCTTAGAGATTGTCACCTTGCTTCCATGGTTTGGGGGAATTTTGATTCTCACCCCAAATTTTTTCACTACATCAAATCTTTTTTATTGGATCAACTGTAATCTTGCCTCTAAAGACTTGATTGCCAATATTCCTTGGATTTCCTTTTTGCTTATTGCTATTGACTCCAAAGATAGTAACATTGGTTGCTGAAGAGCAAGAGGTATTATCTGAAATAAAGTTGGGGAATAAATTGGGGGTTTTGCTAGAAGGATAGAATGTGCTTGAAGCATCCAAGCTGAACTTTGGGGTAGAGCTGGCAATTGGGCGGGCTTGGGCGGGTTCGGGTTCGGGTTTTTCCGGTTCGAGTATTTTCGGGCTCGGGTTAAGTCGGGTTCGGTCTCGGGTAGGGTTCGGGTTCGGGGTCGGGTCGGGTTCGGGCTCGGGTTTGATTTCGATTCGATATTCAGAATCTGATCTCGATCCGGCTCATCCCGGTTCAAGTGTAAACTCTTTTTAAAGATTTTTTTAAATAAAAATAATTGTTTTATCTTTTATATAATAAATTTATTGATAATATATAATATAATAATATAATATAACATTATTATCAATATATATAAAGATTGAATAATTGTTAAAAATTACTAACAAATGATTAATAGCGAAAGAACAGTCTCATCCATAAAGACATTCAGAGAGTCCCGAAAACTCGACCACTCGTTGAAAAATGAAAACCCTTCTTTAGAAAGACTACGGTCACCGACCATTATTAAGTGGCGTGCAACATTTAAATTAATTGAATTAAATATAAAATACATATACTTTATTACTAATTTAAATTAATTAATGCTAATCAATTCTAAATTATTACAAATTAAAACAAATTAAGCATTAAATTAAACAAATAATTAAAATGAAAGTCTTAAATTAAACAAATTAAAAGTCGATAGACCCTTAATTGAACCACTAAAGAATTTTGGGGATTGAACTGAACTAAAATAAGGGACTAGATTGAACAAGGATAGAACTTTCGGTTTAAACCTTTGCTTCTGTTTCATCATCTGCTTTTGTAGACTCTTTATTTGTTTTAAAAAATTAAAATTTCATGTATTTAATTAATTATACTTTAATTAGTTATATGGGTACTTTTTAGTCTTTTCTTTAAGTTATATAAATTATATATATATATATATATATTTAGTAGTTTAGCACTTTTTATGTTAATTAATGAATCATTTAATTGTGATCATTATTATATAAATTTTATTATATTCATATATATAATAGATTTATTTAATATTAAAAGAAAATATATTTTTTTCTAACCAATAAAATATTTTATTTTATAAATTATTATTAAATTCAAATTATTTCGGATTCGGGCTCGGTCTAGGGTCGGGTTCGGGCTCGGATTGCCTTGGGTTTGGGTAATTTCGAGTTCGGGCTCGGACGGATTCGGCCGGGTTTCGAATTCATTTTGCCAGCTCTACTTTGGGGGCTAAGAGATAGACATAATTTAGTTCTAACCCTTGGATGTGTTAACTTGATTGTTTCTATTGATGCTACAATTGTTATTAGCCTTTTTCAGAAGGTTGATATCAAAATTTATCCATTGGGAACCTTGGTTGTTGATTGCAGGAACCTAATGAGGTCTTTTGGCAATGTTCAACTTCAGCACTGCTATAGAGAGGGAAATAGAGTTGCAGATGCCTTAGCCAATCATGGAAGAATGATGAATGAATCTTTTCTAATTTATTCCATCTGTGATTTTGTATATCACATATTTTTGGATGATACTATTGAACTCTCTGTACAGAGATGTAAATGTTTAATCATTTATGATAATTAGCATCTTTATAATAATAATAAAAAAATCTCAAATAAAGGTTCTAACTAAATAAAAGGTTAAATAAGGATCTGAATTTTTCAAACAAGTTCATTTAAGTCCAATCGATAGTCTATGACCCATACGTGCTTTTTAAGAAACTAGTCATCATCTTCACGTGCGTTGCACGTGACCCAATATGTTTAAATTAAATGAAAATTAAGATCTTAAGTATACGTACTAGTTTTGTCGTAAAGAATCATATTATTAGAGCTGGCAAAATTTGACCTGAGAGCAAGTACCCGACCTGACCGTCTGAAACCAAACTTGATCCAACCTTATTTGAGAAAAAAATCTGTCCAATCCTAAATCGAAATGACCCGAATCTTTAATCGTCCGAACCTGAAACAACCCGAACCCAAAATTACCTGAGTCCGATCAAACCCGAGAGATTAGCTCGAAATAAAATTAATTATATTTAAATGATCTGAATCTGGAAAGAGCCGAACCCGAAATTCTAAAGCTCAAACCTTAAATTATCAAAACTATATGACCTGACATCGAAAAAGGCTCGAACCAGAATTGACCGACATTTGAGCGATCCAAACCTAGCCCAATCTGAAACTGAAAATTAACCGGACCCATATAACCCGAAATTTCCTTAACCCGAAACTGATCGAACCAAAATTCAACCCGACCTCCCATTTACATATACATAGGGTTTTACTATCAAAGGAACAAAAGAAATTATTCCACAAAAAAAATATTAACAAAGTAAAATATAATGCACTTTATCTAGAAATAATTGAAATTAATTATAAATTAAATAAAATAATAAATTATAATCACAATACATTAACTATCAAATAGAAAATTATCAAATAGAAACAGATTAATCACAATAACCTTTTAAATTAAAATAGTAAAAATAAAATGATAAAAATAAAATAGTTATAAAAATATTCAATTTAATTAAATGTAAATAAAGTTTTAAGTTGAATAAAATTGTATATTAAAAATTTTTAGTATATCCAAGTTTTTAATGAAAAATAGTAAAATGGTAAAAATAAAGTATTTATAAAGATATTAGATTTCATTAAATAAAAATAGAGTTTTTAGTAGAATAAAACTATAATAGTTTAAGTAATGACATTTAAGAAATATATTCGAAAATTAAGGGTATAATGGGCGATTCAGAAGTTTTACAGGTGAACGTACTTTTTAATATAGTATAGATAAATAATATTAATTAAAATTATTGAACGGTTTATATTTACAATGGAAGTCAAAATTGGGATATGTCATCATCTTATGGAGTGACGCGCTTTTGTTCATGTATGTTACATACGCGTCGTTCAAACTCACAAAATGGTCTTAATTGACCTTACTCGAGAAGTTAATGTGTTTATTTGACTTTCTTTTTAATCGGGCCCCTTATTTGAGATTTTTCTAAAAAGTCAGGGTTTTGTATGAGATTTGAGCCTATAAATTATTGATAGAAAAGAATAAGTGGAATGTGAGTAGAAGGTGAAATTTGATCTGAGAAGGAAAGTTTCTTTCTAAGGTTGATCTAAGAAGGAAAGTTTCAGGTTTCTAAGGTGATTTAAGCGAAAAAAAACAAGTAGACCCCTTCGTAGCAAAGAAAAAGGTTGGGTTATTTGGCGCAAGCTTCTTGCCTTGTTCTACTTGCTTGAATGCTATAATTGTCAGCCGACAAATAATCCAGCCAAACAATTACTGTATCATTAGATAATACTATCAATCATTATAGAAATGGAACTGAAAATGATATAAAAAGTATGCTGGAGGAACAACGAATGATACGGAAGCTGGCATGATATACTCTCACTTGGGACCTGTCACATATACATTGGAATTGAAACGAAGCCAATACCAATAGCCAGAAGAACTCAGAACAGTCATAACTTTTCCACCATGATTCCGTTTATTCATGTAGAACATATAAACATAAATATATAGTATTTCATAGAAATGATCCAAAAGAGAACGAAAAAAGAAAAAATCGAAATACATCCATCAAAACAAAAATGCGCCAAAAGCAACCCTCATATCATATATGACAATACAAAATGAAACATCCTGTACACAGTGCATCAAGAAGTTCCACACCTATACATATCACAGTGGGGAATCTACTCATAAGAAGAGTATGATACAACCAAAAAGAGCTAAGGAAATCACTGAATAAAGTAGGAGAGGCAACTCTACCATGAAAAAGCTTTAACCTTAAAGTTCACTGCTAAAAGTTGTCCCAATGCCCTTCTCTTGTGAAGACAGTAACCCACAATTTGGCAGTGTGGATGACATGCAACAAAATGATGCACAGGTCCGAAGTTCTACTATATACTCCCAAGAGACTTTAGAACCCCCCTACATGTTGCCTCGAAATACCTCCATATCTCCCAGCTGAAAAGTTAGCGCTTCCATAAGAAGGCGGACCTGACCCAGGACAGTCTCTGGCCCAATGCCCAGTTTGATGGCACTTATAGCACTCATCTGCAGAACGGCCAAGACTTCTATCTGAATAGTCCCTTCCCGTAGACTCTACTGGACCATTCATGACAGTAGGACAATTTGTAGCAATATGACCGGCAAGCCCACAACTGCTACAGAACTCATCCATGCTTGAAGCAGTTTCTCTAAGCCTAGAACCAACATACTGGTTTCCATACTGAACCCCTTGATTTGCAGGAAAACCATATTCTCTACCAGCAGTTGTTGGTGCAAGATGTCTGCTTCCATCTGTTCTTACTCCAGTAGGATCCACTCCATGATCAGCAGTGGCAATTTCTGCCTTCACTGCAGATTGACTAGAATCATTTGCTTTGATCTTATCAATCAAATCCAGAAGGTGCCTTGATTCTGATGAAAAATTTACCTTTTCCACTTTCACCACTGTTGATTTCACACGCTGTTCATCGCTGAATGTTTCCTCCTTTACTTTCAACTTGAATACATATTTGTTAAACATAACCTGGCGCGTGATTTCCATAAATTTTTCATCATCATTATTTTCATACCTCAAATAGTACAAATCTTTTGCAGATACTCCAAACATATCCTCACCAGACTCCTGAAAAGCAGTCACCCATGTTATGCCTGTATGATCCTGTATTTGGAACTGGATTAAGTACCTGTAGTCACATTCATCTACTGACCTGTTACATTTATCACACCACCACTTCCCATCTCCATTATTCGTAACCTTTTTGTTGCATGAACGATCCCCATTCATGATGGGACAAGCTGTATAGCAGAAATTGTCTAGCTTGATGTATGCAATAGTGGCTACAACCGTAATCCAATCTGGCTTCTCAGAAGTTCCTAGCCTCTCATCTTTGATCTGTGATATAGTTCTCCGATTCTCTGTCCTAATCATACTTGATGTTTCTCTAGAAATAGAGATGGAAGGAATGTTCCTCCCCTCGCTGACAAACCATTCCTTTAGCTTGAGTGCAGCATCAAAATCAGGATCTATAAATAACTGGCTTGTAGCGATCGTACCGACTGTCTTCCCATTAAATTCATTCACCCTAACAGCTTTCACAGCAAGAACAGGAAACTCCCCAGAATCACACAAAGATTGGAGCTTTTGTCCTTCAGCATTACAAAAGTTACCCCATAAAGTTAATTCAACATTTCGGCCAGACATGTCCTTCAAATGAAGGGTTCTCTTCTGAGTTTCTGTACCATTTTTTCTCATTATTGAACCAGCAGGACTGATAAATGATACAACACCAATTATATCCACAATACTATTGTTCTCGATACCTTCAATATCACCTATGGCACGGAAATGAAACTGCTGCCGTGGAATTTTAATGTCATCCTCATAACATGGCTGTATCATTGATGTGCTACTAAACAAAATTTCATAATCATTGTTAAGGTGATTAAATGCCTTTTTAGCAGGAACTATACTTCCCCCAGAAATCAAATAAACCCTGCCAGCTTCAATCTGATTATAAAATTGGTCGGCCACAGCATTAAAGCAGGTCACCCGTATTTCCCCACCATCAGAATCAAGGAGATCATAAGAGAAAACTTTACCCTCACCTTTTACATTGTGATAATGCTTAAGTTCCCCCTTTGTTGTTACTCTGGCCTTTATTGTCCACCTGCCCTGATAGGGGTTGAGAGCAGAGATTGGGATTATTCTGGGCGCCGCCACAGTCCTTGATACCGGCCCTCTGTTAGTGAACATTGGGGATGGGTGTTGATTTGTAGATAGGGATTGGCGGTTAGATGTGCCTGGAGGGCGTGAACCTGCAGGTCTAGGGTTATGGAAACCTGTATTCTGAACACCATAGAGCCCACTTGAAGTTGAAGATCCAGGAAAAGAAGGCGAATGATCTGCTTTAGGATAAACAGGAGGTGAATTTGCAGCAGGGTTTCTTACTGGCTCAGATTCGTTCAAAAAAGAACTACCATGCAACGGATTCATTCTAGACTGTTGTAGAGTGGTACCCGCCGAGTTCAGCTTATCAGTCATACTGCCACCAAAGGAGCTTCCTCCTAAAGAGTTGGTCTGTGCCATCATTGTCCCAGGTTGATCAGCATGGACTTGTGTGGGTCTAGAAGATTTTGATGCTGACACAGGCTTCCCAATAATATCAGATTTTTCAGAAATCACATCCAACTCGATTATGATAACAATCCTGCATACATGGGATTGACCCTAATGTCAAGACAGAGATGAAAACATAAAAAAAAAAAAAAAAAAAAAACAGCTTGTGCATAGAATCTTATGGGGGCATTAACAAGGATCCATTCATTTAAAGAATGCAACACTTAAATTTTGAATTTTGATTAGCAATTTCAATAAGTTTGGTAAACATTCCTTTGAAGTTCAAGAAAGAACAGAGTAAAATCATCAGTTAAGACATATAAATATGCTGTATCGTAAACATGTATGATGATAAATCTCCAAAATCAAGCATTCCAGCAAGTGGGCATATTACATATCGTAATTTCATTTTTATTTTTCAATTGCTCCATCAAGAGGAGTTTCTCGTATTAAGAACAAAAAGGTCACTGTTATCCCCATTGAAAACCAAAACTGTACCCTAGGACCCAAAAACTACAATATCGCACAGATTCAACAGATTCGTTAGAGATCAATCAAGTGACTGAAGTGCAATCCAATTTCTGTCAACTCTCATCACTTTACACCATTAATTCCTGTAATTAATCTACAATTAAAATATAAAAATCCTTAAAATCCACTCAAAAAAACAAGAAAGAAGACAGTAAACATGCCCTTCAGAGATTGAAACCCCATAAAAAAAAGTTTTTTTATATTCATAAAAGATAATCAAATAATTGCCGAAACAAGACAAGTCAATATAACTATTTTTTGTTTCTTTGGAGAAAGAGTGAAAGAGAGATACATGCGCTCTTGGATGACGTTGCAAATATACTGAGTCAATTGAACAATGGAGCCAACTTGCAACTTCGAGGATTTGACAAGTTCATTCTTATTGGTTGCTAGCATCCCTTGCTGCGTCAATAACCCATCCGATAGCAATAGCCTGAACCTTTCGTTCTTTTTGGGCTCTTGCTGTTGTTGTTGCTGCGGCGGATTCTTGCCCGTTGTTTGAACCTCCTTCAGCTCTATGACTTGAAGCACAGGCTTCAACTCCTTCTCGCTGGTTACCTCTCTGCTTATAATCCGAGCCACCGTCCCTGCCGTCAGATTCACCGCCATCGGAACCCTAAAGTTGGGGGATTCTTGGAGACAAATGGGTGTTTGGAAGAAGAGAGAGTGAGAGAGAATTGGAACGATCGGTTCGGTTCAGATAGGGGAAAAACCTAGGGCAAAAGTAACAAAGCGCCACTCTTGATTTTGATTTTTGAGAATTGAGTGAGGGAGGAGAGAGAGCGCCAAGTTTATCAAATTTTGGTTCTTTGAAATACCTAACCTGTCCCTTGGTTTGGCCCAGACTTACAGAGTACGCTTTTGGGTAAATTGTAAATGGGTTTCGTCCCACGTGCGGGACGGGAACTCCTCCATGCTTCCAACTCTTTTTCTTTGATTTTTTTTATACAAAAAAAGCCTAAATTAATTTTTTTTTCTACTAAAAAGCCTAAATTAATGAAGATATAATTAATTGATGGCCAAAATGAAGATTAATTAATTAATTATTATATTAGTACTCCGTTAATAATAATAAATGAAATTATATATGGCGGTTGTTGGTTCTCCAAAATTGTCCCTCCGCTTGGTAAAAGTACAGAATTGGTCCCTCAAGTGGAGCGAATTTAGCATTTTGGTCCCCCAAGTGAAAAAATATATAATTTGATCCCTCAAGTGGAGATAACCGGGCAATCAAGTCCTTTTCGTTAATTGCCGTTAAATGTCCGACATGGCAGTGACGCCGTCAAATATGCTGACGTGTCAACTGCCACGTCATATTTTTTGATTAAAAAATTATTTTTTTAAAAAATATATTTTTTAAAAAAAATTTGGGTGAGGGACCTAATTGCTTAATTAACTCAACTTCAGGGACTCAATTGCTCACTAAGTTCACTTCAGGGACCCATTTGCACATTTGCCCCTAATTTTTTTGTTTTTTTGAATAAAAATAAAAAAATTCATTTTTCCTTTTTTTCTGTTTAAAAAAAACCATTTTTTCTTTTCTTTTTTTGAAAAATAAAAAAAAAGAAAGAAGAAAATGATTTTTAAAATTTTGATACTATCTCTTTTAATTTTGAAAGAGGACAAATATTTTAGCCCATAATATTGCCAAATCTGAACGTAGATTGGGTGATCAAGGGGTGTGGTTGGGTTATTTACCCTCTCATATTTGTAATTCAACTCCTTAATTAATGAAAAAGTAGCTCGTTTAAACTAAAAAAAAAGAATATATAGTAAATTAAACAAATCAAATTATTTTTTCATCGGTTAGATTACAAAAAGATTTTACAACTTTGATAATTATTATCCTCTTGTTTCTGGTAGGAAGCAGAATTTCTTTGAAAATCGCATCTTTTCTTCTTAAAAATTATATATTAGGTTGTGAGTGTGTTTTTTTTTTTAAAAAATTGTAGTTGTTTTATAAATTAACTATTATTAAATAAAGCATTATGAAATGGACTGATTAAAGCACGAACAAGTCAGGGAATAGAAACTTGATATAATTGATTAATATATACTAAATATTGCCAATTAGATCATTTATATATCTATTAATGTTACTATTTAATATATTAATCATATTCACCATGAGTTTTGGAAAAGAAGAAAATGATTTAAAAAAATAGAAAAAAATGAAAAATGAAATTTTTTTATTTTTATTAAAAAACCAAAATTAGGGGAAAATGTGCAAATGGGTCCCTGAAGTGAACTTATTGAGCAATTGAGTCCCTGAAGTTGAGTTAATTAAGCAATTAGGTCCCTCACCCAATTTTTTTAAAAAAACTATATATTTTTTTTAAAAAAATAATTTTTTAATCAAAAAATATGACGTGGCAGTTGACACGTCAGCATATTTGACGGCGTCACTGCCACGTCAGACATTTAACGGCACAATTGACGGCAATTAACGAAAATGACCTGATTGCCCGGTTATCTCCACTTGAGGGACCAAATTACATATTTTTTCACTTGAGGGACCAAAATGCTAGTTTCGCTCCACTTGAGGGACCAATTCTGTACTTTTACCCCCTCCACTTTCCTTTCATCAGACGCACAAAAATAATCTCCCCAGAGAAAATTTAAAAA
>AWUE01015370.1:0-32368 GCA_001974825.2 Corchorus olitorius
ATTTTTTTTGGCCGGAAATTCCATTTTTATCTGAAATAAAACTTAGATGTCAAGTGTGAAAGTGTTGATCCATGGTGCAATTGTTTTGGTTTTTTATCTTATTGGGGTGAAATGCATTTAACAAAGTTGTTGGGTACTTCTAAATATATCAAAATCTTAGTATGAAAGGAGAAGAAGAACAAGTCAAAACATCCTTGATCCCATTGTAATAATAATTTAAATTTATTGGAATCTTTGTTTAAGAGAATCATTGCCTTTGATTTACTGCCAATTACTACCTTTTGTCTACAAAATATATATTACTAGCATTTCTTGTTCTGCAAAAATATCCTAATATCGAAAATGTCCAATGTTTTTTTTGGTTAAATTAATGTCCATTATTTAATTGAGAATTATGTTAATAATTTTAGGATTAAGTTTCGTTTTCATTGACTTACAAAAGAGATTATTTATTGTAAGGCAAGAGTTGCTGCATATAATGACAGATTATATATACTTTTGTTCCTCTAAATAAACCAAAAATTATCAGGTGTGTGAAATGACGTATAGATTTTGTGTTTATTTCTTAATTGGGAAATTCTATTTGACCCTCCGAATTGTCCCTAATCCCTCCAACTTGACTCTCCTAATAATTAAGGAAATAAATTAAATTCAGGTTTAACCCCCTAATAGTTAAGGTAAGAAATTAAATCCAGGTTTAGCTCCTAGTTATAAATATGGAGAGTTTGCAGGGTAAATCTCGTGATTTTAGGCTATTATTGAATAGGGTTTTAAAAATTATAGTAACTTTTCCAATGACACGTTAGGAGGGTCAAGTGGAGGGACAAATTGGAGGATCAGGTAGCAATACTCTAAATATGGAGAGTTTGCAGGGTAAATCCCTTGATTTTAGGCTATTATTGAATAAGGTTTTAGAAATTATAATAAGTTTTCTAATATCACTTTAGGAGGGTCAAGTGGAGGAACAAATTGGAGGGTCAAGTAGCAATACACTTAGTCAAACTACTATATATTATACTTAACAAATTGTTATCATAAATCAACCATTTTTTTTCTTTACAAATCTCTTTGTGCTTTTAATTTTTTTTTTAAATGGGATATAAAACCCCAAAAATTAACTTGATGTAACCTGCTCATTACTACTATACTCTAAATCATCACTACAAGCTGATAATTAATTTCTTGCCTAACCTAGACAAGATATAATTTAGTAATGCAGGAATGCTAGGTATATAAGCTTGACTTTGCTCAAATTTTTGCTGTAAGGTTGACGCCCTGTTGTATCATGCTAATATAAGCATATTGACCTTTTATTGTGAGACACATGGAGAGACTGATCTCCCTGGCCTTTCTCTTCAAAGTTCAATGACTGGACACACAAAGATGTTGAAGACAAATGTGGACTTCGTGTTATAGAAACATCAAACATGTCATCACACACAAGACATTATTCAAACACGAGTTTCCCTGGGGAAAATAAAAAAAAAAATTGATTCTTTCTTATGACAAGGGAAATGGGAAAACAAACAACTTTAACTCCAAGAAATTTGTAATGCTTTTGTAGTATTTTGTTTCAATTTGTTATCTGTCTAATTATTTTGCTAATTAATATATGTACTTCTTCTTCAATCAATTCTGTGACAATTAAAGAACCTGCTATATAGTATATACACAGAAAGTTGGTTGAGTATATTTAATCATCCTAAGAAAAGTCAGTTCCAGCTTTCCAAGAATATGAGACCGTGAGAGAGAGAGAGACCAAGTAATAGGTAGTTGGTTCATAGGCTGCAAGAAACTTTAATAAGGTATATGGTAGGGATGGAAACTTAAAAAAGAAAGTCAATTGCATTATATTTGCATATCCTAATTTTGCCCTGGCATAAAATACAGGCCAACTTGTTTTGTTTTATAAAGACTGATCCACAAAAGTTTTAGATTTGTTTATTCTTTTTGGTTTCTTAGGCCCATTTACATCAACCTAGTCCATTGCAAATATTGTATAAAACCCTGGTTGCCATCAATGGATAAAGTTGAAAAGGAAATGCAGAAGCAGAATTATGATTAGAGGTAAAAAATATACAGGATAGTTGAACTGACAAATCCCACACTTATGGCTTCAAATGAAAGCCATGATAACTTCATATGATTAAACCTTGTAATATAACTTAGACACTTAGTACACATAATGACAACTAGCTAACTAAGACGGTAACTTTTTCCTCGGAAGGCAACGCCTTCACCTGAATTAGGCTGCCTTGCTGCTGCTGCATTGTTTGTTGGAGCCTGCGCCTGCGCCTGCTGCTGCTGCTGCTCTGATGGCCTGCTTGTCTGCCCGCGGCTACCTAATCGGTAGCCTCTTCCCTTGAAAGCAGTCCCAGCAGATGGATCGCGCTGCACGGGAGAATTCACTTGGATTCCCTCTCCCCAGTATGCTACTAGTTTGTGACTGGAACATCTCATTAAGGACTAATTATAAAACAGATTCAAAGTATATATATAGTCCAAAAATATGCATCAGACTTCTTGTGTTTTAGTGTTGAAGCTCAATTAGGAAACTATATATAAGAAAACAGAATGAAAGAAAAATGTATGATGAATGATGTTACATATTATAGTAACGAAGAGATAGAAAAGGATACACCCAAAGAGGGGTCTTGAAAACATATTTTCCACCAGCAAGAGGGTGAAGTACTGTTAAAAAGTAATAAAGATGCCCTGCAACCATCCCAATTATATCTGGCATTAAACGACCCCCAAATATCAAGTCCAAAGCTAGCAATGCCCAAGGTAGATAAAATCCCTGCATTAACAACATCAGAAATTCATTCATTCTGACTACATATTGAGACTTTCTAAATGAAACTAGAAAACTAGATGCATATTTCTTGCTTAGACTACCTTCAATGTCACTAAACCATAGATGCTGATTTTTGCATTTGGGAACTCACGGCTCCATACATAAACAATCATAAAAACCAACGAACCAGCCATGAAAGGAGTCCATAAAAATGGAACTGCAGACATCACCTATAAAATAATTAAGCAAAAAAAGCTTTTCTAATCAATTAAATAGATCAAAGACAGCTAAAAAAAGGGTATAAATGTTGATTACAGTTTTACTCACCAAAAGTGACAATGCCCCAAAGATCAACATCCAGACAAAGTCTGCTGTTCTCTTATCAAAAGGCCCTCTCTCCAGTAACACACCATATCTTGCTCTGCTTAATTAAAACTTCATATGTTAAGAAAACTTAAACCTTTATCTTTTAAAACTCTGTTATTTGAATTCTAAAAGAAAGAGAACCCAGTTTTCTTACATCATTATAAGACGAATGGCAAAGAAAGGTGAAAATGGCCCAAGGAAGAAGAAGTTGGTGATGAGCCTCCAAACCTGCAGTACAAGAGTATAATACTCCATGATCAACCAAATTATGATGAACTCTCCAAAAGTTGAAAAAGAGATTAAAAATTTTACCTGGAAACGTTTAAATACATCTTTGTAAAAGAGTGCAATGTTATAGGGATCGTAAAGATTAAGGTACAAGGCTGATGTGGTCAGCAAACATGCAACTCCAAAGAATTTACTCACAGGCGGCAACGATTGATAATATCTGATCAAATTTTGAAGCATACAATTACAAACAATCAAACCAATATTAAACTTAAAACTGATACTATCAACATTCATAACATTTAACTCATGAAAACAAACTGATCATCAAGTTAACAGAAATAATCCAGAGAGACGGGGAGAAGTTACTGTGCCGGTGTAGACATTGCAAAACCGATCGAGAACCTTTGCCTTTGGTTGTGTAAAGACTAAAAAGAGAGAGAGATTATTATAGTAATTATGTTATATGTTGAACAGATAGAATTAATGGACTCGCAAATTCTTTTGTTTTAATGGTGGCAGTGGAGTTTCCAATGACTTATATCGTGGGTTTAGAGGTAATGATCAAGTCTAGAGAAAAAAAAAACCCATATTTTACTCCTGAAACTTAGAAAAAAAATTATTATGAACACTTAATAATCTTTTTTTTGGGTGATACTTAATAATCTTATTTTTTTATATATGATGGAGAGAAAACAAACAAAAAACAATTTAAACGGCTCTAGGCCAGATTAAGCTTATGACATCAGTTTTAAGGAGCGATAAAATCCCTGGCCGTGGAGCATCAAAGATGCGCAAGCCCAAGTTTAAATGATCAAAATGTGTAGCCATCCAATCAACACAGGCATTAGCTTCGCGATAGATATGCTTGATGGAACACTTCGTATATCGTAAGTATCTCACCACAAAAAAGAAAAAGAAAGATATGAGCAATAATAATATAAAAAAAAAAATTGTCCAAGTCTTCTCTTGGATGTTTCGGCTCGCTGGACCAAACAGATAAATGTGATGTGACCCTCTTGTGGAAATTTCTCTTCCGAATTCCGATTGAGCCAATCACGGTCATTTCGATAAGAAACAAAATAAGTTGACTTGACTATATGCTGTAGCTTGGGCTAATCCATTAAAATAATGGCTTTATCACAATTACTAAAAGTCAAGATTCCTGTGTTGAGGCAACAAGGAAAAAAAAAAAAACTCAAGATTCTTGTGGCAATGAGGAAAATGGTAACCTTTCATGAAAATTCATTTCGAGAGTTTCCTTTGAGATTGTCCTTGCTCCTTTAAGCAATAAGGATTTAAGAGTTCTAATGAAAAGACTTCCATGGCTTCTAATGAATTGTATTGAAGAGTCTTTTACTAAGGAACACAATGTTAAGAATATCAAACATGTAAATGTCATGGAAAATCAAGAATTTATTTTGAAATACAATTCATACATAATGTACATCTCCATCATCTATACTAAATTTTTTGAACTATGGTAGTATCGCGTCCGCTAACTCTGATGACCTTACAAGCCATGTCGATGCATATTATAAATTATTATTACTAGACTGGATTTTTGTTGATACAAAACTGTATTATATCGATGAATAATGTGAATTACTTATCTTCTAAACTTCAGGACCGGATGCAAATAAACAAACCAGGCCTCGGAACACTTGCGCTGAAAGTTTGTGTGCTGGAAAAAGCTCACCATCCAGATTCCAGACACTCTCCTTGCCCAAGGAAGTGAACGTAAAAGCTGGGGTCTGGAAAGAAGATTGAAAACGGTAAAGGAAAGAGATCTATGGGGAACACAAGAAAGAAGAGATTTGGCGAGAAAATATACCTTATAATGTTCCACAAAGTCGAAGTTTAGCGGGTTTCCACCTTTCCTTGCTAGCTGAGTAAGGTGCCTGCAGGTATTGTTTAGATTTGTCATTTAAAGGGTTCTCTCAAGGATGAAGAACTATAAGGAAGCAATACTAGCACAAATGGACTGAAATAAAAGGACATAAAAAGTAAAAAAAAATAAAACAAAAAAAGAAAAGATAACCTGGATTCAAAAAAGTTTTTAGTATATCAGATAAGAGAGGGAGACAGAGAGCAAGTGCTTCATATTACCAGAGATATAATACATGGGGGCAGTCTTTAATTAATAAAAGATGCAGGAAACCATCTGAAAGGTGTGCATCAGCCACCAAACCGTCAGGTGCTCTTTCATTACGGTTAGACATTATGGCAGCCCCAACGCTCAGAAAACGCCCTTTAGATTTCAACCATGTTCTTCCTTGTGGATGCATGTAAGGTGGTATTGAAGAGCAAATTGATTTCTTATTACACACTTTACAATTGGCTCGGCAAACGTCAGGTTTTTTCCGTTTTAAGCTCCACGCCTTACTAAACATCCCACTTATGTCTGGACCTGAAAGAGCTTTTTCTGATTCAATTTCAACGTATGCTACTTCTGCTTCATATGACCTAACAAAGAAAAAATGTTACCATAACTTACCATGGTGGGCTAACTATCAAATACTATTAAGATTAAAAGGCATTCCTTACAAGCAACAGTTGCATTAAATCATGTCACTAAGACATACCTTTGATCAGAGAAATCAAGCTTAAAATTACTAAAAACATTAGCAAGCTGGAGAGAAAATATATATATCTCCAGAAGGAAAAAATGGTTCGAAAAAAGCATTGATAGATATTTATATTGAAGATTTGAAGTCAAATAATAACACCTGAACCAACTTGTTCTTTTTGAAGGGGAAAACAGGTCATCTCTATCTAAAGCAAAGCAAGCAGGTGAAGGAAAATAGTTCAAAATGCATAATAATATATACAAAAATTGAAATAAATGTGTGCAAAGAAACCATCTTCAAAGGCCTCATAATCGGAGGGGAAACTACTGATCCGAATTTCAGACTTAACTGCAATTATTCTAGGACTATAAATAGCAATAAATTCTTGAAGAGGACTTATAAATTCCTTACTGAATGCCACCAAAACCTAATTTCACGGGTCTACAATGTAAATATGGAGAAAAAATACCTGTGTCTCAAAAAGACTTTCGTTCCTGCATAATCATAACGTTTGGGGCCCATCCACCGGTACTTTTCACTCTCCGTAATGACATCTCCATAAAATCCATACCTGATAAATTTCACTGGTGAGTTGTGAAGAGACCATCACAGTAATTCTATGTATGGAGCAGAAAAAGAACAAGAGCACACTTTGGATGTCTTTCACTTAAGCAGACCATGAATAAAATATCATATGCCCATACTTGAAAGGCTATGAATTAGAAATACATATATGCTTGCAGCAACATGTCTACACATGTACGGTGAAATGTAGTAAAATGGTACCAAATTCTGAACCCAGAACCTTTTGATGCTAATACTCTGTTAGATCATGACATTAGTTATAACAAGAAACTACCCAGCGAAAGAAGCCGCATAGCGTACACAAGGTTCAACCTTTGAGGTAGAAGTAGTTTGCCATCTTACAACCTGAGCAACATCAAGGCGCACCCTTTTACCCAGGACAATGTGCAGTGCAGATGTTATAGGATCTCGAGCGCCAGTGGTGCTGCACAAAAAGAAATCAACAAAACAGAAAATGTAAAAAACAATGACATCCATCACTGTTCCCTGGCTTTTCTATCAAATATAACGTTGTAAGTAGATCAGCTTCAGAAATCACATACCAATTCCTTACAGAGATGTGACATGCAATAATGGAAATGTTATATTGTAGAAATCACATACTACCATTTTCTTACAGAGATGTGACATGTAATGGAAATGTTATAACCTAGCTATGATTACATCCAAACATGGTCCCAAGATTGGTGATCTGGATACAGATTTTAACATTTGGTACCTAGAGTAAGTGGAGGCTGCTCGAACTTTTAAATACTTGGCATAAGTGGCAGCTCTCACGACTTAAACCCACAAATGTACTTGTCAGCCAAAGACATTAACCATGGCATCAGACAATGGATCCTACACTTGTTTATAAAACTAAATGAGCTAACACCCAAGGCAAACATACAAAAATGCTTATAGAAACAAGACAAGTGAAAAGTTCTGTCAATTGCGACAGATTATTTTTCCGTCTTCATTATGTTACAGATCACATACAAAAAGACAAGATGAATAGGGATCAGAGACTTGTGGAAGGCATTTACTTATATATGAGTATCTGACAAAAGAGGCCTTTTGATAGACAATTGATCTTTGAGTCATCCAATCATTGGTCAATTATACTATTCTTCCCTGCCAATTTATGACCATTTTCCACTCTGAGCAACCACTTTGTGCAAAAATGTCAAAGCTCAGGGAAGTTTACAATATCCATATCAAAAGGAGATCTTAAAGTTAGAGGCCAAAAGTTGGACTGTATTCTGAGTAACAAACATTAAAAACGAATAGTCATCCCAAAAAGCCTGCAACATGCATCTACATGCTCAGCAAAAGACCAAATCTTACCATGTTGACTCAAAAATAAGAGAAAACATAATGAGTCATAAGGATGGAAGAATGTACCATATAACAATAGCATCCGTCGAACCTGCAGGAATTATTCCAAATCTAAACCTTTGATTAGGGAGAGGATATTCACTTTTTTTATCTGCACAATCAAAAGATTTGCTTTTATTAAAAAACTATTGTTAAGGTATTAAGCCCCTATATATGTAAATAATCCAGAAAATACTACTTTATAAGGAACTAACAACAGAACAGCATTATCACTGCAATTTTTAAAAATTGGTAAAACTAACCTATGGAGGGAGAAGCATCATTAGTTCCTGTAAATGGATACAAGATGGTTAGATAAGATAAACAGAACAACCGCAATGTTGACTCTTATGTACATATAGTTATTTTGATACACACCCAAATGACAGAATCCTGATTCATTAGATGCTGAACATGGGAGAAGAGGATGTCTCTCTTCATTGTGATGAGTCTCAGTACCTGCTCCACTTTGATCAACAACTAAGGAGCCGGCATCATTCCGTAGAGCATCAAAAAAATCTGAAGGGGCAGGAGGGAAAGGAGCTTTATGCCTAGAAAGAAAGCCATTAAGGATTTCATTGAAGAAACCATCACCACCCTGAAAATTAAAAAACAAAACAAAGAAAATTTCATATGTATTAATATATAGAAAATACAATAAAATTAACAGAGTTTAACCAGAGCACCAAATGGAAACAAGCCTACCAAAAAATGGATACAAGTTTCTAGCAACTAAATCATTTGTTGCAGTTACTAACTACAAAAAGCTTTGAACTATATGCAGTTCTATTAAGACTCTGCAGATATGAACCTGAAGTTGACAAGATTTTATTCAAATCCATCACTTAGCAACTTAATAATTATGATGTAAATATAGTAGAGCTACTCTAGGAAGTGGAAAGATGCATATGACATAATGACATGCAAGTATCCATTCACTTACAACAGCTATAGCACCATCATATGAATTCAGCTCTTCATTTGTTGTAGATGTCATCACATCAAATGCATGTCCTGCCCTCTGTGTTACAATCACCTGAAACAATATTAATTGGACCTTTATCATTTGGATGGTGTTTAAATTTTCCATGATAAGAAAAATGGAAAAATAAGGAAGAAATATGACATTTAATTTTGTCAACAAATACTGCAATGTTCATAACAAATGAAACATCCATCTGCATTAATTATGTGGAAGCTTACCTTCGTGTTTATTTTAGCACATGAAAATATAGGAGCAACAGTGTCCCAAGTCCTCTGTCCATTTCCTTTCCCACTCATTGGATGAACAAATACCTAGTTAAGGGCAAACGAAAGCAAATATCTTGCTGCTAAATTATCTTCAATTTGTCACTAGAAAGTACGTCTTGAAACAAGAATTTTTTAAAAAACTATACAAGACATGTACCAGAAGTTTCTTTGGTCTCCCGGCATCTTTATCTATAATATCATTTATTTTATTCACCCACATCTGACATGCCTGCAGGTCCTTATGACCAAAAGTGTATGCAGCCAGGATCCATAGGCAAGGCTGAGACTTGGACTTTTGAAAAGAATGCACAATGAAGTGGTTCATCTGCACCAGTAAGGGAGAGGGATCAATGAAAAAAAATTGCTGTATTTTTATGGAAAGGGAACAAAGAAGAACACATTAAAACGAACCTCAGAATCATGGGAGTCATGTCCCAAACAACATTCTCCAGCACTTGAATGAACTGACTCTAGATTGATATCGCCCTCAATTAACTCTACAGCATAAATATCAGAGAATTTTAACTCTGTTGCAAGTTTAGGAACAAATTTAAGTCCCAAACAAGTTGATCCACCCTGTTTCAGTAAACATGATATAGCCATGAGAAGTCATCAAATATGACATTATATTCCTTCCGTGTAAAACACAGCTCAAACAAGCCCGAGGAATTCTAACTTTGCGAAACCTATGGGAGCAATCCAGTACAATAATCCTACATTTAATCAAAATCAACCTATCCTCAGCCATAATTCTTCTTTTTCCCCAAACAATCTTCAACAAAGGAAATGACAAACAGACAATATCCTATTTTCCCATCATTTACAATCTGATAACATCAGTTACATTAATTCTTGTATATGTATATAAAGAAGATTAAAAAAACAAAAACTTACATCATCAAGCGGTTTCCAATATAATCCATCTGGATGAAGAGTGAGAGTACCCTCTCCGGCATGATCCAGAAACACATTCGAACTCAAAACGGATGCTTCGCCTTCAACCCGCGGTTCTCGTTGGGATTTATCTTCAGATTTACAATAACCTTCATTTGTTTCCATTTTCCTTGAAATTAACAAGTATTAAGAGTACATAAGAATTTAAAAAATGGGATTTCTGAGATCGTTACTCGAATTTATTTTCCTTTCCTTTTTTTTTTTTTCAAGAATTGAAATTAAGGGCCCTAAACCGGGTTTCAAAATAAGAAAATACCCAGTTTAGCGACAAGCAAGACGCCAATTTTTTCTCTTTTTTGGGTTATTGTTTTGTTTCTAATCAGATTCATAGTTTTGGTATTTCTGCCTTTTATCAAGGTCCGAATTTGGGAAGCTGGGTCAGGAGGATTCGGGTTCGGTCCAACCTTAACCCAATACGTTATTGAGAGGTTTTGGAGCCGTTGAAAATTTGGCGCTTTTTGTTCTTTTGTGTATTATCTTAACTCTTTTCTTACTTTTCCAAACATATCAGTTGCTAACTGGCAAGTTAAAGATGAACAAAATTTCCAACAAATCCACCATTTATTTTTTGGAAGTGAATATATCTATCAACTTTGTGCAAAAAATCTTCACTTGTTAATTAACATCAGAAAATGTCTCATTATCAAGAAATTGATGATATATTCATTGTTTGTTAAAATACAACAAGAAATGTCCTTTGGAATGATCTGTTTAGTGATATTGCACAAAGGAGGCATCGTATGCCGGCATTACAGATGCAGAAGCAATTTCAAGGCAGCACGGTGAAAACTTCCACATCATCCATATCTGGGCTTCTGACCGAGTATTGAAATGTCCATCCATGGCAGGCACCAGCATGGACGCCGTTCTTATCTATAGCAACCACAGCACCCATGAAATCTGGGAATTTTCTTGTGATTCGCGACATTGCATCCTTGGCTGCAAGCTTGGGTTCCATTCCTTGTCTCATGCTCTCAACAACTTGATAACTGAAAACAGATAAAAGCATGACGCCATACAAGTTCATCAGATAAGGATTGCGCATAGCAACTTAGATTCGTTGAAGTAGAACAGTCGCCAATGGTGAATTGAGAAAACTAAACAACAAGGTAAGCAAGATGGAATAGGTTTGAAGTTTTATGAGCAAAAGATTACTCATTATGCCAGACAAGCTAACTAAGCTATAATACCACAGTCCACAAGTAATGTTAATCATTATGTCACCATCTTAATCATTTGCAGTCTTTATATGTAAGATTTCGCAACTGTGATAACATTGTTCCAAATATATTTCAATGAATGAACAGATCTCCAAAAGAAGAATTGACTAATATAAACATGAAAAATTGAAGTTTCTTACATACCATGGAAGGAAGCGCATCATTATGTCACCATCTCCAGTTGCACCACAAGCACCAACCTCATCATCAGCATACGCAGAAGATCCAACAATAGGTCCGTCTCCCACCCTGCACTTCAAGAAAATAAACATGTTTGTGACAGAAATACTTGGCTGATGCAATGGGGGATCAAATCACCTCAAGGAATGTACGCAAATAGTTGCCATTATTTCTTATAGTAGGAGAGATCTTACCTGCCAGGGATCTTAAAGGTTGCTCCATTTGTTGAGGTGCCAACAGCAATATGTCCCATCTATGACAAGAAATAGAAATAGGTTTAAAAAATACGTGAATCTCTGCACATATGTGCCTGGATCACAATGTAAACTCCAGTAACATTAACTTACTTTATCAATAACAGCCATTGATATGGTGTCATGGTTATGAGGACCAACAAGAGATGTCCTAGATTCAATAATCCCCATTGACTTGGGTTCAGAACAAATCCCATTGTTAAGCCCCATGCTATTATCCTTTGGCTGATAAGGGCCACAGCTATCAAGGGGAATGACATTTTTCCGAAAATTAGGTTGACAATTGTTTTCTTTCCATCTTGTCCATTTCTCCATAGACTCTGATGAACTGAGGTTTGTGGGTCCAGGTAGACCCATAGATATGGCAAAAGCAGAAGCGCGATCACCAACTAGCATTGTGTGTTCAGTATACTGCATCACTAATCTTGCAGCTTTAATGCCATCCTTCACATACCTCATAGCAGCAACAGCTCCAACCTCCATTGTAGCCTAATGCACATCCTTAGCAAACACAAAAGATTTAGTTGTTGCTTCTAATATGAGGAGAGAAACAAAGATCAAAATAACATTTAGGACAAAGTTGACAATGGTTTTTACCCCGTTCATGAGCAAGGCATCAAGTGTAGTTTCTCCATTCTCATCTGGACTTCCACCAGGCCCCACTGTTACAGTCAAATTGATGTCATTCAAAGCACTAACATGCTAAACAAAATCCAAAAAAATGCAAATACGTTTCTCTTCTTTTAGTTGGACAAAGTATTTTGGCAAAGTCCATTAAAGAGGATATAGCATAGATTGAGCTAATTTGAAGAATCATCTCAAGTCCCATATCTCAATTGGATTCATAGTCTAAGTTCAAGTAATAATCTTTTTACAAGCATGGCACATATAATAGATGGTATCAAATTGTCTAATCTTAGTTTGCTACCAAACAACGAGTTCAAAAGGTCTTCATTTTTCACTAAGAACTAAACCCCAAAATCACCCTAACAGATGGAAACAAAAGAAAAATCAAAGTTTATGCTACAAACCTGTGCCATCACACCTCAATTCCTCGCAAGCAGAACAACCCTCCACCACGGCGTCGACAGCACTGAACCCCTTATCAACCGCCTTCCATGCCGCTCTCACAGCCTCCACGAAAGGCCAAGTGCTCACCACTATTGGGTATTTCCCTGAACTTCCAATCCCTTCATGTCCTTTCACCTGCTAACCAATATGCATCAAAAGATCAATAATTGAACCAGAAGAATCAAAACCCATATCACAAAAATCAAGAAAAGTTACAGAAGATTTATTTTTCAACAATTACCAGGGAAAACAATGTGAAGAGGAAGACAAGTGAGATTGACAGGTTGCCGCCGGAAGCCATTTGAGTTCGAGACAGAAGAATTTAGGATTCTGTAAAATGGGAGCTGTTTTGTTCAATGTTCCAAAGAGAAACATCAAACTTCAAAGTGGACTTGCAGGTGAAGGTTGTAAAGGCTAGAGTAACTGGTTACTTTCACCACGTGCGGGTAACAGACAAATCAAAACTCCTGCGAGTGGAGCCCATTTGGGTTTTCTGTTATTTTGAAGATAAAGCAGGGGGTTTTGTGTTATTTCCACAACGTGATTTAAATTGCAGGAAAAAGAAGCGGGGTTTAGTGGATAATGGAGGAAGCCACTAACCGTCATAACCGTCACTTGGCAAAGAGTGGGGAGGAGAGATCATCTGCACTTTCACTTCTCTAGATCCCCAAAGGCTGATATCGACGTGTCCATCTCTGACAGGCTGAAAGGAACGTTGTTGCTGACTTGGGAAGGTTTGATTGGCGGCTTCATTTTGCTACCATGAAGCTCTCCTCAAACAAAATTAAAAAAACACACATAAATTTGAAAATTGAAAACAAGAAAAACATTTGTCTTGGTTTCATAAGATACAGAGAGAAACCAAAAGCAGGTAAATTTAACACTTTGATTAGTGATATGGGTTTTAAAGTTGTGATCGAGTAATAAAGAGAAGAAGAAGGGAATTTTTTTTTTCTTGAAATGGAAAAACAAAGTGATGAAACATACATAAAGAAAGGGCCATGGACTGGTGAGGAAGATGAAGTCTTAATGAACTATGTGAAAAAGTATGGTCCAAAAGGCTGGAGCTCCATTCGATCCATGGGACTTTTACCCAGAACTGGAAAATCTTGTCGTCTTAGATGGGTTAACAAGCTTAGACCCAACTTGAAGAGGTAAGTTTCTTATCATACTAATACTACAAGTTGCCAATTTTCTGTTAACAATCGTAATTCGTAATGTAATCAATTCTTTCTGTGATTTGTGGGGAAAAAACATTGTCCAAAAATGCATAGTGGGTGTAAATTTTCAGCAGAGGAAGAGAGGGTGGTGATAGAATTGCAGGCACAGTATGGTAACAAGTGGGCGAAAATTGCTTCACATTTGTCAGGAAGAACAGATAATGATGTTAAGAATTTCTGGAGCGCAAGACGAAAGCGTCTGGAGAGAATTTTGCAGACGCCTACATCCAAATCAAGCAAAAACAAAGGGAAGGATCCAGTTCTTCATGAAATGCCAATAATGGAGGTAAGGATATAATTGGGATAATAATTTACCCAAGACTTCTGCCAGTTTCTAGCATAATCTGATGTGATGTGTTTGTGTTTTTACTTTTTAGGTTACACCATCCAACTGCAATGTTCCATTAGAGCAAGGGTCATCATCATCTCATGAGGATCAGTCCAAACCTCCTTCGATTTCCTTTTCAGGAAACTTAGAAGAATTCAGGATGGTGCCACTACCTGATCTGATCAACCCTGATTTACTAAATTTGGAAACATGCCTTCCCATACTAGACATCCCCCAACCTCTTCAGATGATACCGCCTGTCGAGCCCTCCATGAACTACCCTGTTACATTGCTACCACAACTGCAATTGGACCTTGCTCCGGAGCCTATTGATATCAATTTCATGGACATGTTGAAGCATCAGCAGCAGATTGTTGAATCTGAAGAAAGTAAACCGAAATCTTTGACTTTGACTAGGTCCCCATCAATGGTAACCAAGGGCAAAGCTCAAGTTGGAGATAAGGAAGATAGAAGAATCCTTGCAACTCCTGATAGTTTCTTTGATGAATTTCCTACTGACATGTTTGACTGCCTTGAGCCTCTCCCAAATTCTTCCGAGTGGTGATTCTATGCAGCTGAGCCTGGAACAGTTATCTTCGTGTTACCCTACTAATCATACAATCAAATTTTGGTAAACTCTTGCTTCTCTAGCAACTCTTTAGTGGAGCAGTGTCTACTGATACCTGCTAATTGATGTCATTATCATGTGTGCTAATCATTGTATTTGTATGGCTGAGTAAGCATTGTTCACTTATCAATGCCTTCAGTGTTGCTTTGAATACAATTATCATAATCCATCCTTCCATTGGGTTGCAAATAGACCCTTCAAGACATTTTTTTTTGTTGAAAACAAAGAGGCATTTTCATTCCAAGCAGTTGATTTAATGTTAGGCATTTTCTAATTTCGTCCCTATCCAAAAACAATAACTAAATGCAGCAGCAGAATGAACATTTCTCCAGATACAAGCAAATCTAAAGGAAACTCCCTAATGACTAAAATATACAGGCACACATGCAGGTGCTTCCCCAGACTTGGCTGCCAACAAAATGTCGGTACTGCATGACAATCATCTTCATCAAATGTTAAATTTCAACCCAAGAGATGATTGATTTTGACTGGCATCTTTGCGTGGCATAAGGAAAGGGGTTCATTCATCTTGATCTTGGTCATCTCCAGATTGTCTCATTAGCATCCGTGAATATGGGATTGTGTTGTTCTATGAGGCATTGTATAACCTCAATGGCACCAAAATCAACTGGCATTCCATCATCCAAAGGAATTTGGGAGGAAGCATCCATATCTTCATCGTCATCTGTAAGAAAACATTTTCAGTCACTGTTTTTTGGTGGAACATGCTATAACTGTATGAAATACAGTCCAAGTCCAATTGGAATGAAATTATGCTTTTAGTGATACATGTACAGATCGTAGAAGATGAGAGAAGTTACCGTCAAGCAAGTCCCATGCACTATAAGCAGGGGCTGAGTCCATGCTACCATTCGAAGTATTTTTCGGCGGATTACTCCAGTATTTCCTATAAGATTCTGGTTTCCGACCCTTTTCCCACATGATAACAGGAGCCATCTCCATGGCCAGGCTTCGGGCATCCATCTGTTGGAAGATAAAACGACCATTAAACATTATGAAAGAATGTACAAGGAAGCTAAACCCATTTGTTAATAAACCAACTTTATGCACATGATTGTAATTCACATTGCTTGGGGAGATGGGGGTTAAGACAAGGGAGGACCATTATGAAGGAACTGAGAAAATGCTTTATACGGGCCTCTGTCACAACAATGATCATAAACAAAAAAAGGGCGATGACCATAGAAGTGAAAAAAAGACCTTGAAGAAATGAAAATCCATGAAAACCTCAGAGCTAGACCTATTAGAGGATCAAGTCAGTTTTATCCATAAGTTGGTCCATAGGGGGAGAAATATAACCCTTTACAAGAGAGAGAGAGAAGTCCCTTACATTGTTAAGGACTGACTTCTGGCTAACGCGAAGCAGCAATGCAGTGACAAACTCAAGTGTCATGTAATTCACACTTGGAAGCTTCTTCAGAACGTTTCTCATAGCATGTATACTAGAGCGGGCACCTTTGATCTCATTGTAAAGCTCAAATGTAGATAGTGGCTCAGGAAGACTGGCAATATAATACTTGGCTAGAGCTGCTACATCAATTGGATTTATGCCCTCTGGTATTGCGGCATTGAAATCTGTGATACACGTATGACAGACAAATTATGATTCACTCCAAATAGAGTAACTCAAAGTCAAATATGAGCAGATAACAAGCAAAAGACCTTGGTTGTATGCAGAAACCAATTGCTGAATGACCTTTTGATCTCCTTCAGCTTTGAACAAGTATTGTGAATTGAGACCTAAAAGTCAAAACAAATATGACACCCTCAGGGATAAGAATGTGTATTGCAGTAATATTTCCTGAATATATATACCGATATTTTCCATCTAATGTTCATCAGTGTCACCTGATAATATGAGATAATCTGCACATTTCACCAATATAAAAGGAATGGGCCTGCCGGATTGCTGCCGTTGCACAGTAACCTCAATAGGAACTCCAAATACTGAGGAGAAAAAGGAAAAAATATGTTAAGTGGCTACCAGTCAATTAGCAGGCATGAAATGCAAAATGCGAAAAAGTTTGCCCTGTAACTGGCTGACTGGCTGAGTTGATCAAAAACTATGACAATAAATGTTACTTTCAAAGCAAATTCTAATTAGAGAAGCGGTGGCCATACAGATAACTGAAACTTAGGACCACAGTTGGGCATAAAATAAAGGCAAACCTTTGGCACTTATAATTTATAAAATTGGAAAGGCTATGTATTTTAAAACTCAACCTTAGTTTAAAATAGGAAGCACCAAGATGACAAGGGACTAATAGCTGCATAAGTTCTAGGGCAATAAGAAACAGATTTTCAAATTAAAGCAGTCTCAAACACCTGAATCTAAACAATCCAAGGCTTTATCACTTGGATAGAAAACCTTGCGTCTTAAACATGTCAGATACTCCTGATGCTAATACTGTTGGAATAATTAAGTACATGAAATGTCAAGTTCAATTATTGGCTATTATAAATTTTTTTGAAAACCACACATTCACATTGTCTTCTTCAACAAGTTCTCAAGAGATTGACTAGAATCAATAGATTTCAGAAAGAGAGGAGGAAAAGGCAGGGATTCATAAAGAAGTCAGCAGTTAGGAAAATGCACCTGCCGAGATAAAGACACTTACCATCAGTGCTGGCCACACCCTGCATATAGAAAACACACATGTTAAGAAGTCAGAAACACGAAATGATATGTAAGAAAACAAACTTAAGAAAGCAAACAATGAGATTAGAAGCAGACACAAGCTTATACCTTCTGCCATCGCTCTATATCTGTCAAAATAATCTTGCTTTTCTGTGCCGTCATTTTTGCCACCTGCAACAAATTAACCATTACACATATGTCATTGGAGCCTAGATTATACTAGTCTATTACAAATAAAATGACAATTATCTAAATGCCTTTATTAAACATCAACAGATTTCATTTTTAACTATACAAGATCAAACTGTAACATCAAAAAATACCACACCAACATGAAAAAGCATTTAAATATTCAAAATTGATCAGTTGAAAGTTGTCAACAACAGAAGAATGAATCCAAATTACAGAACAAACAGCGACAAATACTGCCAAGAGGACATTTCTCTAGAACAACATAAATTTGACATGAACACAAGCTTAACTAACAGAGCAAGAGTGTTAAGGTAATTTACAAAGCAGGGAGTGAGGCAAAGACAGAAAAGAGTCAGAGACAAAAAGCAAGCAATCACAATTAAAACAATCAACCATGAGTTCTATAGTATAATACCATAATAAAGAAACATTTTCACAGCTATCTCCTGGTGAAACAGGGAAACCTCGAAATTCACTTATCATTTAACACAACTTTTCTTGCACACACAATTCACTTCACACTCACACATTGAATAAGACAGACAACATAAATAAAATTTGTAAAAATTATTAAAATTTGATTTAAACTCTTTTTAAAGCTAAATTTTACCTCTTCCACTTTTGTTTTCCCAACAGCAACCTTGTCTTTTGTCCCGGTGATGCCTTTCCTAAAAAAGGTACCGGTGGTAGCAGCAGCAGTTATAAGACCTTCCTGCACAGCATGTCTGGTCGCCGGCTGCCGGAGAATCGCCCATCGGTTTTTGACTATGGAACCAACTCGTTCCGCAACGTCAGCCACGTTACCTTTAGCATCCTTGGCAACTTCTCCAACAAATGATCCGGCCGTTTGGCTAGCTTCCTTTAGCTTCACACCTGCAATCACAATTCAAAATTCAAAAAGAAAGCGCTGATGTGGCAAAATAAGAAAAAAAAAATCAAAGAAAATCCAGAATTGATAGATTGAAAAGGTACCTGATGAAGAAAAGAAACCACTCGCCTTCTCTTGCCACTGCTGCGACACAACTGAAGGCATCGCTTCCGATAGAAGAAAACCGGAAACTATTCTATAAGGTGATATCTAAAAAATCTGCAAGATTATTATAAAAAAAACAAAAAATTAAGAAAATTAGCAGAAAATATATTGATAATGATACATAGACATCCAGATTCTCTGATTAAAAGAAGAAAACTTTTTCCAAAAAAAAAAAAAAAGCTCAACTTAGAATAAAAAAATGTTTTAGAATCCAAACAAACACCGGTACTAACTAAAATATATTTAAGCCTTTTGGATGATCATCGGAATCAATGATCGGCGGTAAGCCCTAATTGTGACGGAAAAAAAATCAAGAACAAAAATGAATTACCTATGCTGAAGATGAATGAAGCGACAATCAATAAAGAGTTTTTCTTTCTTGTGAGCGGAAACTGGAACCAGTAGGTGATGGCGAAAGTCGAAAGTCGAACTTTTTTTTTTCTTTTAAAAATGTACTCCGCAGACGTAGTAAAAAAATCTGAGAGAGAAAAGTCTATGTAAGATTTGGAATTGGAATTCAAAAATTAAATTATTTTTAAATAAAAAGTTATACAACTGGTTATTAAGTGAATTAGTTGAGTTTAAAAACGTTTTAACAAATAAGGAAATGCCACGTTGAAGTGTCCCGGATATTACCCGGGACATTGGTTCTGGATGGTTCCAACGATCATAACGGCTCTGCTTCTGTTTGCTTGTTGCTCCTCTAATTAGGAAAGTGGAACTCACGCGCATCAAGACTTAAGAACAACAGCGCCACCAAATTACTTTTCCTGGACAAATTGGTTGTTTGGTTTAACCAAGTTTTGATAAAAATAAATGTTAGTAGTTTTGATGTTAATAATGGATATATATACATTCATAATAAGTTTAATCTTCCAAATGAAATGATAAGCACATAAAGAGCTTTTTTTTTTTTTTAGAATCCGTCCTAACTTAATTCTTTTTTTAGTGACGCTATAACTATTTTTTTTTAGTTCAGTGACGCTATAACTTAATATCTTAATTAATTCCAATTTAACATTTATTATGAATAACAAAAGACTTATTCAAAAAAAGAATTAAAAAATTATGAGAGTTGCAATAATAATGAATAGGCTTTATATATAATATATCGTCAATGGAGTTTAGCAGATTATACAAGCGGGTCTTGAAGGGTGACATGTGTTCCATAGGAACTCGATTGAAATATTTAAAATTTAATTAATTTAGAAAATAAACATGTATCAACTCCACAACCCGCTTGTGGAATCTAAAATTTACACCGCCGGTGTATCAAATAATTACCCTAATGAATACATCTTTTTTTGAAAGAAAATGTAATTCTCATTCATTCAAATGAAATTACATCAATAAAACTCAAAATTACAATAAATTGAGAAGTTTCTTCATTCTTTACTTGTGGATCTGGTTCTTGCTTTGGAATTCGAGTCGTCTTATCGATCATTCGAGGTATCTAACCTTCTTGATAGATATCTGTCATGCCCATCACCCTTTTGCTTTCACCTTCGTTTTTGTCTAACTCAAGGTTTTTATCAGCGAGAAGAAAATGACTGATTCGAGAACCTCCTTTGACTGACTTGCAAATCAAAAGCAAAATCATCATATTCGTAAGTCTAACAATCCTCGATCTATTGCAAACTAAAAAAAACAAATTAGACTGACTTCAAAAACTGACTCAACATACTAAAAAACCCAAAGATCTTGGGACTATTAACCCAAACAAATCTAAAGATTTGTGGGACTTAATTATTTAAAAAACAAAGAAAAAAAAAAAGATGAAAAAGATCAGATCCCCTCCTCCCCTTGACAAATAATGGTCAAGGAGGAGGAGCAAACAAAACCTCAAAAGAAAAACTAGAAAGGAAGGGGAGAGGGAGAGGTAGTTTTAATGTATGATATCAATGTGACATGTCTTCAATACTTGCTTAATTCTTGTTTGTACCATTCTTCAAAAAATTATTGTTTGTACCAAAAAAAAAATAGAAAATGGTGGTCTACCAAATAGTAATAATAACTAACGTGTACATATGTATCTTACTTAATTTTATAGTATTTTATCAGGAATTATCTCACTTAATTGTTTTTTGGTATCTATCTCAATTTATTGATAATTGACAAATGACAAGTACTATCTCTCATTACAAAGTTTTTTTTTGGTACTGACTTTCATTACAAATTTTGGCATTAAACTACCATATAAAAAGAAAATAAAAGATTTGACTCTATACTTTAATGTTGCATTAGATGACAACGCTTTGTTAGGTAAATGGTGATAGTCCAATTCTCCTTTTTTATTATTTAGATGGTCTAAATTGGCTTGTGGAAACGTAAATGAAATACTATTTTACTAGTAAGATAGTCAGATGTTTTCTAATGGGATTTTACTGGAATTTTCTTAGTTTGGCATTGTTGTGCACCTAAAAGTAATTTTTAACTCCCAAATAAATAAATAAATCCAGGCATGTAAATACATATTCCATATTAAATGTTTAGTTAACTTTATGAGATTAAATTCTATTAGGATCATCCTAAAAAGGGGTGGTTTTAGGATTCCACTAGGATGGTGCCATCTAATCAAATCTTATCAAATTTGAATCATCGTCAAATCCTAATTTACACCCTACCATACCTAATTAAATCATCATCAAGAATTTATATATCTTGGTTTTCTAGTCTTTTTTTTTAAATAACTTATTTTTCTCACAACTTAATTTGGATTTGTTCTAAACTAATCAAATTAATTTGCCACTAGTAAAGAAAAAAAATCTATTTCACATCCAAAACCAATGTTAATGTGAAAAATAAAAAGTCACTAAGGCAAAAAAAGTTAATAAAATTTATCAAAAAAAGTCACGGTGCAAGTAAAAAAAAAAAGAAGTAAGTTAAAAATAAATTTTTTTAAAAAAATTATTCAATTTTAACTAAGGTTAAGATGAAATTAAGTAATTAATAATAAAAATTTAATTAGGTGTGGTAGGGTGTAAATTAGGATTTGATGATGATTAAATTTAATGGAATCCTAAAACCACCACTTTTAGGATGATCCTAATAGAATTAACACTCTAACTTTATTCATCAGTCTTTTTTTTCCCTTTTTAATGAGTTTCTTTGTTTCTTTATATGAATTCAGAATTCCTACCAAATATCACCAAAAAAAAATCCTACCAAATCATTGATTGGATCTCTTTACAACTAAGGACACAATGGACAAAAAAAAAAAGAAAAGAAAAGAAAAGATGCTAAGCAAAGCAATTATACATAATTGGCTTTTTGATCACTTCTTTTAAGGATAAGCAATTATTGGTGTATCTTAAATTCACTTTTGCTATCTTAAAATGGTTTTCATAATTTCATGTTGGAAATTTGTATTGCTCTGTAGAAGAAATTCAAATAAAGTTAGAAAAATGAAAAAATGAAACAAAAATAGAAAAAGAGCTTTATTTTCTAATTTTTCTTGGTTCGTCGTGGGCCTCGTGGCGGCGGTTTCCTTAAACCGGGTCAATAGCAATCTCGATTTTTTGGGTTGGGCTTATAGAGCCGGTTAATAATAGAACCCCATCTAACGGGCTGCATTGGCCCATTTTGTTGTAGTAGTAGAAGAAATTTAAAGAAAGTTGAGATTGTTTCTGCAATAAAAGCATTACCTTGCAATCATCAAAGCTGTATATAAGTTTGAGAATTCTGAGACTTTTTCTTCAAATTTACATTATGTTACTTGCGTCTTAGTCCCCTCCTCTTCCATTAAAAATCGTCTCCAAAACCAATGATCCAGCCAAACTTTTTCCATTTGTTCAATAGGCACATTCTTAGTCTCCGGCAACAAGAAGTACACAAATATAGTCATCAGCGCCACCCATCCGCCGAAAAAGAAGAAAATCCCTGACTTCATGTGGCAGAGCATGGCTAAAAATGTTTGTCCAACAATGAAACATAAGAAAAAGCCTATGGCCACTGTAATACTTTGGCCAGCCGATCGAATCTCTAATGGATAAATCTCACTAGGGACTAACCATCCCAAAGGACCCCAAGACATCGAAAACCCAGCAACATAAACACATATCAGAATCAAAACCAAGTAAGCACTGCCCTTGCTAAGGGCACCCTGATCACCTAGCAAAGCTGCCATGATTCCTCCCACAACTATTTGTGACACCAACATTACACCTCCACCAACCATGAACAAAGCTCTTCTTCCAAATTTGTCCACTAAAACCATTGAAATCAACACAAATGCCAATCCGACAAGACCAATCACCACTGCTGACAGTAGCGAAGCACTTTCACCTAGGCCAATTGTCCTGAAAAGTATTGGAGCATAGAATGTGATGACATTGATTCCTGTCACTTGTTGGAAAAATGGTATGGCTATTGACATCACGAATTGAGGCCTATACTTTCTTTGTACAATTTTCTTAAATGGGTGTTCCTTGGTTTTCGAGATTGAACTTGCTTTAATGAGATCATCGAGTTCTTGTTGGACATCATCCGTGCCTCGTACTCGTTGCAGAACATGTCTTGCCTTTTGGTGGTTATTATCACCAGTTTGTTGGATTAAGCTATTGGGTGTTTCAGGGAGAAAAAGTGCACTTATTGTTACTATTGATGCCGGAATTGCTGCCATGGCTAGAGAAACACGCCAGCCCCAACCGCCTTTGATCTTTTGGGTGCCATAATTTATAAGGTTGGCTACAAGTACTCCGAAGGCAACACCGGTTTCGAACCCAATATTCATTGCTCCTCTGTGCCTTGGTAATGCCATTTCAGAAATGTATAATGGTACGGCCTGCAGAACAAACAAATCAAAGATTAGAATTTAGAATTGAGCTAAAATTTTAGGATTGGGATAAAAATGGCTTATTAGCCCTTTTGCTCTCTGAATTATGAGTCTAAGGACAATTTGCCTCCAAAACTAAAATCGAGACAGCTTGCTTCGAACTCTTCAAATTCAGGACAATTTGCCTTCTCTGTCAGGGGCAAAATGTCCTGAATTTAGAAGTTCAGGAGGCAAAACGTCATTGACGCAATAGTTCAGGGGCAAAAAGGCTAATAAGACGGATAGAAATTCATTCAGTGGGGATTGATAATTCATTTAATGTGCTACCTGGTTTGTGAATCCAATCCCAACTCCAAGCAAGACACGGCCAAATATTAGCATGTATATGTTAAAAGCTGCACCGCCAAGGGCGGCACCAGCTAGGAATGCAGCTCCTCCTACAAGGATGGATGCCTTGCGTCCAAATGTTTTAGTCAGAGGTGATGCGAAAAAAGAAGCAATAAGGCCAGCTATGTAAAGGGAAGAAGTAAACAAGGTCAATAGTTGGCTATCAAACATGCAGTAATTGCTAATTTTAGTGTCTTCTTTCATTCTTCTGTACACATTGGGGAAGAATTCCTTGAGAAATGGCTCCATAGAGGTCACTCCACCTTTTACACAATAATCAAGTCAATTTCTCTTTAGAACAAGAATGGGAAAAAAGGGTCTATGAACAGTATAAAACTTGCAATTTCCAAACCAAATTGACCAGATCATGAAACAGCCTTATTGAGATCATTGAGCAAGAAACAGATCAGCAATTAATTTCTTCAGCTGAAGAGATTAATTAGAAATGAAAAGAAAAATGAAACCAAACCTGAAATTCCAAGATCATAACCGAATAGAAACCCTCCAGTGGCAGCCATGAAACATGAGAGAAGAAGAAGCAGGGTGATCCTGCCATTGTATTGGCTTGGAAGAATCCCAGTTTCCATATGTGTCCCTTAATTTAGCCCTCCAAGCTTGGTAGAGGGACAGAATTGGATGGTTTGAAGTTGTAGAGGATAAAATATCTGTGTATAAATAAAAAGGAGCATTAAATTCGAGACTCTGAGTAGTTGCCATTGTTTCCATGTGGACAGAATGGCTGAATAGGTGAGGTTGCGGGCGAAAGTGGTACCAAGTAGCAACTCAATGTAATAGCTATAGACTTTAATGAGTATGAGTATCTAATCTAATTTGGAGTATTTCCATGGTACATTTAAACACTACAACTAGGGAAATTTGGGAATTGGGATAAAAACGAAGTCAAAGATATGAAGTTAGGGGCCCAAAATTAGATGAGAAGGGAAAGTGGGCTTCTTTAAGCTGAAATTGCGACATGGGCAGTGAGCTAGAAAGAGGGTAGATAGATAGAACTAGACCTGTTCATGGGCCGGGCCTAGCCTTGAGATTAAGGCGATTAGTGTTGCCCAAGCCCGGTCCATTTATAAAACGGGTCTCAAACTTTTGTCCAAGCCCGACCCATTTATAAAACGGGCCTCAGACTTTTGTCCAAACCCGGCCCATTTATCAAATACTTAGACAAAGGCCCGTCCAAAAGCCCGTTTAATTTTTTTTAATAATTATTTTAAGAATTAAATTATATTAATTAATTATATAAATATAATTGTAAATATAAAATATGATATATACTACCTATAATATACTATTCTCATTGATAATAAGATTTTCTACATATATTATTCATCTTTTTCTTATTTAACATACGGTGTACGTATAAATTATATTTAATATATATTATATATCAACAAATAAAAAATAAAAATAAGCATATTTCCTTAATCGGGCCGGGCCCGGGCCGGGCTTGGGCTTTTGCTCTTATACCCAAGCCCGTCCCATTTAATAAACGGGCTTGATATTTTTGTCCAAGCCCATCCAATGAGCTTAAAATTTTTGTCAAAACCCTTTAAAATATCGGGCGGGCTTACGGGCTTGGGCGGGTATCCCGGCCCTTGAACAGCTCTAGATAGAACCAAGGTGGGCCGCATGGGAAATTCAGTAGGTGACCACCCCGCCCCAAGAGCTGGCTTTGCTTTTTGGTGATAAAGAGCTGACTTCTATATATATAGTACTCCTAATAAAATCTAAATTAATTGTTAATATTAAATCCAAATTCAATCCAGCAATGATTTAGCTATAAGTCAACCTCCACCATAAAAAATGTGGCCGGCTGCCTCAAAATTTAGCTATAAATAAAGTACCCTAATCTATATTGAGAAATTAAGGCAATTTAGAGCAAGAGCGAGATGGCTATGGAATTCATAGTTGAAAACATCCACAAAGTTAAAGAAAACATCAAACCTTCTTTACCAACTCCCCTTCACCTCAAAACTTTACAAGCTATGATCACTTCTTGACCAGATGATCCCTCCTATAGTTTTCGTACCCTTAATTTTCTGCTATCCCAACGATGATCATGATTATGATTCTGCCAAGGCTGAAGCAAGATCCCAATTACTTAAAAGATCGTTGTCCGAAACGTTGACTCGCTTCTACCCTCTTGCTGGGAGGATTATAAGCTGTAGTTCGATCGAATGCAACGATGAAGGAGTTGACTACATCGAAACTCGATTTAACTGTCGTTTACAAGACATCCTCAAACAACCTGATGGTGCGTCAATCGCAAAACTTCTGCCTTCACAGATAGGATCCAAGGAAGAAACAGCAAAGGGACCCTTGATACTTGTGAAGGTTTAACTTTTTTAAGTGTGGAGGCATGGCAATTGGCATAACCTTTTTGCACAAGGTTGCAGATTTATCCACCATGAAATTATTCATCAAGACTTGGGCTGCCATGGCTCAAGGTTCTTTCGAGGGGGTTCTTCCATTTCCAGATTTAACAACTATTTCATCATTGTTCCCACCTAATTTGGATTTTCCAGTTAATGCCAAGGAAACGAACCCTATGATAATGATGCAACTACCAAAAATTGCTTCCAGGAGGTTAGTGTTTGATGCTTCAAAGCTTTTAATGCTTAAGGCCCAAGCTGCGAGCAGAGATGTGCCTCAGCCGACCCGTGTCGAAGCTGTGGCGGCGATTATCTGAAAATGTGCAATGGCGGCAGCAACAACAAACCGTACGTGGTGGCCGGTGGGCTTAAAAGACAATCTGGGTTGTTGCAAGCTGTCAACTTACGCAAAAGGTTAAACCCTCCCCTGTTTGAACACTGTGCTGGAAATTTTATGTCTTGCTTTATAGCAGAGACTTTAGATTGTGAAACAGAGTTGCAGAGTTTGGTTAAACAATTAAGGAATGAAATGCGAGATCAATTCAGTGAAAGCAATATGGGGAAGCTTCAGGGGGAGCGGCGCAGTCTCAGAATTTCTTTCGTTATGCAAAAAAATAGAAAACAAGTGCTTCACAAGGGACGATCTTGACTTCTATTATATATTGCAGCAGTTGGTGCAGATTTGAGCTATATGAATCAGCTGATTTTGGGGGAAAGCCGAGATGGGTGAGCAGTTGCACCGACCATGAAAACAATTTGACACAAATAAATTCTTATATATTGATGGATTCAAGTGATGGTGAGGGGATAGAAGCATGGTTGAACTTGGGTGAAGGTGAAATGGCCATTTTTGAATGTACCAAGAGCTGCTTGCATTTGCTTCAGTGAACCCATGAGTCAAAATTAACTTTGAATTATATGTGATTTGTGCTTATTGCTGGATCGAGTTCAAAAAATCAAAATAAACACAAGTTGTTTTGAGTTGTATTAACCTAGCTGCAATGAAACTGAATTTCCTAGTTGAAACCAGTTGGCCATATATGATGACATGCAATGGAAATTAATTAACCGCCAATTAACATCCTAAACTAAAAAATTAGGCAACAACATGGCTGATGGAAAAGGCAAAAGGAAAATACAACATTCTACCACCATATATACCAAACCAAGACACCAAAGCAATTTTGTTTTACTAGCAATCCCAAACAGAGCGAGCTGGATGATTTCAATATAATTATTGAGCTTAATTAACAATATAGTTACCAACGGGGTTTAAATCAAATAGTAGGAGGCTTGTTCCAACTAAACATGTCTCAAGTTCGAGGTCTTGCATACGCAGCCGCTCTTGTTGATAAATTCACCCATCAAACCCAGGTACGTGACCCCGGGTTGATCAATCCGGATTAGTTAGAGCAAAACTCGGATACCGGATTGAAAAAAAAAAACAAAATAGTTGACTGGAATATTTGGCTTCAAACTGAAGATGAAAGACTGGAATATTTGGCTTCAAACTGAAGATCAAAAACATGCTGAGAATTGTCAATTGTGCTTAACAATTCAATGGTAAATTACAAATTTAGTAATTTAACTTTAGGTGAGCTTTTGGTTCGGTCACTTGACTATGAAAAAAAACGATTTGGTCACTTAAATTTGTAAATTTGGTTCAAATTTGTAATATACTTGCTTTTATAGTAAGTTTCTTTCGTGTGTGGTTTATATAGTTTTTATAGTCAATGGTTAATATAAACTGTTACAACCTCAAATTATAAAAAGGAAAAAAGAAGACTATTTATATGTATAGCTTTTAAATATTCTTGTAATGGAGATTAGCTTTAATCATTTTTTTTAACTCATATATTATGAATGTTGTAGAAATAATAATGGAATCGTTAAAAGACTCGAGAATCATATTTATATTGTGTACAAAAAGAATTCTTGAACTCCAACTCTTGGCCTAGTAACAAACCGATCATATCCTTACATACAATATATTCATTACCCTCATTGTAAGACAAAATACCCCCCAAAAAAAAAGAAAAACTCCTTTGATACTATACATTACATATCAAGGGGATTTTTTATGTCTACTTTTGTATATTCTATGCATACATACAACAACAATAGGTTAAAGTTGTATTTTGAAGTAGGATATGATCGGATAATGGGTTGTGCATAAAAGTATTGTATTGTATAATACTTTTATGCACAAACCATTATCTGATCATATCCTTACCCACAAACAAACTTTAAATATATGATCTAAGATCCTAATCACTTCTCCCAAATTCTTCTCCAAAACCAGTGTTCTCTCCAAACTATTTCCATCTTCTCAATTGGCACATTCTTTGTCTCTGGCAACAAGAAGTACACAAATGCAGTCATCACAGCCACCCATCCCCCAAAGAAGAAGAAAATCCCTGATTTCATGTGGCAAAGCATAGCTAGAAAAATTTGTCCAATAAGGAAACTCAAGAAAAAACCAACTGCAACCGTGATACTTTGCCCTGCTGATCGAATCTCCAATGGGTAAATCTCACTAGGGACTAACCACCCCAAAGGACCCCAAGACAATGCAAATCCGGTAATATAAATACATACCAAAACTAAAGTCAAGTAAGCACTTGCTTTGCTCAATCCACCATGATCCCCTAGCAAAGCTGCCATAAGCACTCCGATCATTACTTGGGTTGCAAGCATTTGAACTCCCCCAATCATGAACAACACTCTTCGACCATGCTTGTCTACCAAAAACATTGATATCACAACACAAGAAGTACTCACAATTCGAATCAAAACTGCGGATAGAAGTGAAGCACTTTCCTGCAAGCCAATTGTCCTAAATAGCAATGGAGCATAGAAGGCAATGACATTAATGCCTGTCATTTGTTGGAAAAATGGTATAGCCACTGCCATTACCATTTGAGGTCTATAATTTCTTTGAACAATTTTCTTAAATGGGTTGTCGGAGATTTTCGCCTTAGAGCTTGCTTCAATAAGATCATCGAGTTCTAATTGGACATCATCGGTGCCTCTTATTCGTTGTAGCAAACGTTTGGCCTTGTCGTGGTCATTGGTATTCTGAAGTAAGCTACTAGGTGTCTCTGGGAGAATAATTGCTCCTAGTGTTAAAATTGCTGCTGGGACTGCTGCCATGGATAGGGAGATACGCCACCCCCATCCGCCGTTGATTTTTTCGGTACCGAAATTGATGAGGTTGGCTAGGAGTACTCCAAGGCTAATTCCAAAGTCAAAGACATAGTTCATTGCTCCTCTGTGTTTTGGTAACGCTATTTCAGCGATATATAATGGGACTGACTGCAGGGTAGGAAAAATGGAGGCCAACATTAAATTACTGACTTATTAAACTTTTTGCCCCCTGAACTATGGGACTAAGGATATTTTGCTCCCTAAATTAAAATCGGGACAATTTGCCCTTCGAACTTTCTAAATTCATGACAATTTTCCCCCTCTGTCAGGGGTAAAACGACTTAAACTTGTGAAGTTTGAGGGGCTTGTCTTGAATTTGGAAATTCATGAGGTAATTTGACGCGATTTGAAGTTTAGGGGCCAAAATGTCCTTGACGCAATAGTTAAGCCATTAAATTACTAAACTGTTGAACACACATAATTAAAAGGAAAAAGGGATTAATTGAAGTTATTTGAACATATAAAAACCTGATTTCCAAATCCGAGTCCAATTCCGAGGAAGACACGACCAAAGACCAGCATATAAACGTTAGAAGCTGCTCCATTTAGGGCTGAACCGGTTAGGACCGAAACCCCAGCAACAAGCATGGATGTCTTCCGTCCAAAGGCTCTGGTCACACGTGACGCAAAGAGAGAAGACATTAGACCGGCTAGGTAGAGTGAAGATGTGAACAAGGTTAACAGTTGATCATCGAATTTGCAGTAATTGCTAATCTTGGTATCTTCTTTCATTCTTCGGTACACATTTGGGAAGAATTTCTTGAGAAAAGAGTCCATAGAAATAACTCCACCTTAATTCAGTATAACAGTTAAATTAAACATCAAACACCATGAACATTAATAAACAGAAGATTGAAGATCTAAGTAACTTATTATTCTTCAAAATCCCAAATATCTTGTTTTTTTGATAAAAATTACACAAATTTCGGATGAAAATTACAAGACAGACCTGAAACTCCAAGGTCATAGCCGAACATAAGTCCAGCGGCTGCGGCCACCACGCATGACAGAACTAGAAGCAGTGTGAGCCTACCATTGTATTGCCCACCATCTCCGGATACAACCGACACCATGGTTCGGACCTCCCTGCAACCAATCGAAGAAGCAAAACAAAGTCTTACAGATATTTTTTTTTGAAAGAACAGATAATATAATACTATATAGTATAGTACAGTATATACTAGTAAAAAGACTAGCACTATTGTTGTTGACTGGTTGCGAGATTTCACTATCTTATATTGATTGATTGCCGGCCCTGTGCTCTGTGTTTGTGCGTGGGGGCTATTTTGTGGATGAGAATCGAGAAAGAAAAGAAACTTTAGCTTAAGAGAAAGAGAAGCCGAAAGAGAAAGACAAATAAAATAAGTCAATTGCTACTTTCTACCACAATTTAATGTTCTATCCAAAGCTAGACTATTATGTAAGTATTTACGAAAACAGGAAAGTCGCATTTCATCGAACACATCGAGAAGCCGTACAAGAGCCTTATAGTATTTTTCTAGTTTCTACTTTAAATAATGTTAAAGTACATATGGGAACCTTGATTAAGTTAAAATGATGCAAATAATCACAAGTTTGTTCCCCAATAAAATTGAAGAATGGAAAGTTAAGCAACTTGGGAAGTGGAAACTTGATCTAATTAATAATAACTAGTAGTCGTAAACAAATCAATAATCATGTACAATTCTGAGACTCCATAGTCTATGGAGTATATGGAATATGGATCATGAAAAAAATATATATAAAGAAAAAAAGGTAGTACTAAATGGGTATTTTTTTTTTGTCTTTGGAGTTATTGAGATTGAGACCATGGGTCCATCATTATTACTTTATTACTACTATTTTCGTCATTGGGTCCGCTTATGTAGAAATTGTCAAAACTCAAAAGCACAAAATTATTGCGGGTTGGTTGGAGTAGTTGTCAGGCTTCTGCGCTAGAGTCAGGCCACGTGCCAATATTTGCATGTGTTTTTGGCTCTAGAACGGGCCGTGACATCGTTTTTTTTAGGCTAAAAGTTCAAATAGGGGTCTGACCTTTAGAGAAAAAGTTATTTAAGGGTCTAACCTTTCGATAAGGTCAAATAAGTGCTAAACCTTTTCGATTTGGATCAAATAAGTCCAAACCGTTAGATAGGATGGAGCGTGTCTCACACCAACAGGTAAGAGCGCGTCATGGATTCAGATTATGACACGTGGCTCTTGAATTTTCACAACCGTAGGATTAATTTAACTAGATGATGACACGTGGCACACAGTAAAACTAGAACCGTTGATTTTATTTTTTAATAATTACAATTAATTATTGTTAATTAAATTACGTTAATATTTAGATATAGAAATTAGAGTTTTTTAATTATTAAAAAAAAAAAGAAAATAAAAGATGAAAAAAGGTTAATATTTTCTCTAAACATTTACTCTCTCTCTCCAGTCTCCAGTATCCTGACACCACTTCTAGTTGTGATATATCTAGCAAAGCCGCCGCCCATGATGAATCCTTTCCTTTTTGTTTTTTCTTTTCAAAACTTCGTTCGTTATCGCTTAGAGCTCCTCTTCCATCAATAGGCACTCCCAACGCGTCGACGAGTTCCACCGAGCCAATCAATTAGAGAACAGTACAGATGAGCGAGACCGAGCCTTCTGTACGGTCAGCGAAATCGATTTGTTCTATGCCTTGCTGGTTCATTTTTTTATTTCTATTAGCTGAATATTGCTCTTGTTTTTATG